>NW_026509220.1:0-14087 GCF_026875155.1 Cherax quadricarinatus
TAAGATATTAGAACCACGAACAAGCAAAATTGGATTAAAAGGGTTAAAAGTGATTAGTCATGTTTCTAGGTGATGAAAAAACCCAATTTAATAATGTAACATTCTTGCTGGTACAGCTTATTTGTTGGTACACCTATTTAATGGTACACCTTATTTGTTGGTACCCCCTATTTAATGGTACACCTTATTTGCGATGTAGCCTATTTAAGAGTAACGATCGCTGGTTCAGCCTTTCTGCTGTACAGTCTCTTTTAGAAAAAACCCTGTCTGATGGCTTCGCCTATTTGACGGTACAGCTGGTTCGATGATACACCCTGTTTGATGGTCACCCTGTTGATGGTACAGACTGTTCGATGATTACAGCCTGTCTGATGATGCAGCCTGTTTGACGGTGCAGCTGTTTGAGGGTTTGCCAGCCTGTTTGGATGGTTGCAGCCTGTTTGATGGTGCAGCCTTTTTTGATGGTGCAGCCTGTTTGATGGTGAAAGCATGTTTGACGATACAGCTTGTTTGATCATACAGCCTGTTTGATGATGCAGCCTATATGATGATGCAGTCTGTTTGATGATGCAGCCTGTTTGATGATGCAGCCTGTTTGATGATGCAGACTGCTTGATGGTGCAGCCTGTTTGATGATGCAGCCTGTTTGATGATGCAGCCGGTTTGTGGTGCACCCTGTTTGATGATGCAGCCTGTTTGATGATGCAGCCTTTTGATGATGCAGCCTGTCTGATGTTTGCAGCCTGTTTGATGATGCATCCTGTCTGATGAGCAGCCTGTTTGATGGTGCAGCCTGTTTGATGATGCATCCTGTCTGATGATGCGCCTGCTTGATAGTGCAGCCTGTTTGGATGATGCAGCCATTTGATGATGCAGCTGTTTGATGATGCAGCCTGCTTGATGGTGCAGCCTGCTTGATGGTGCGATGTTTGATGAGCAGCCTGCTTGATGATGCAGCTTGTTTGATGGTGCAGCCTGTTTGATGATGCAGCCTGCTTGATAATAGTTTTATCTGATGGACACCGATAATACATATAATAATTAAGTGCTGTTATTACAGTTTTAATAATAAATTCTTGTACAGATTAGAACAAAATATTTGATCCATATCCTTCTCTCCCAAAAAATTGAAGCGACACTGAAGGATCCACTAAGATACATCACTTCTGTAAATAAGATGAACATATTTTTAGAATAAAATATAATACGAGACCTAAAAATGTCTAATATATTAAAGATTCAGATATACAAATAAAAGAGTCAGAGAAATAAATTAAAAATTGAGAGATAACTTTATTAAAGTTTCACTGTCCAGTCATCAAAAATAGTCATCCTTTTTAACTTTGGTGGTAAAATCAATGCAGTATAAAACCGGTTCTAACTAATGATTTAAGTAAAAATTGGACCTGATCCCTCATTGTTTTGTCCATATTATCAAAACCCCCAAGTGACGACTGGTCTAAAAAATTATAGTGCTATTTTTACAATATTTTTTCCCCACGAACGGATTTTGTATGAGTAAATCTGTAAATACTTTTAAATTCTCGCATATGTTTTGATAATTTACATCAGTCATAAGTTATTTTGACTGTTAATATATTAATGCGCAGGACTCAAGATATATACACCGAGAAGACAGTCACTCACCATTAAAAATTACTGTAACCCTGGTTTATGGATTAAAGTATTCGTGGCTGGGGGAAAAAAGACACAAACAACATAATGACGCTTGTGTTGTTTTCCCTGACAAGTATTCCCTGATCCATTGTAGTGCCTTCCCTTTGTCATGCTTGGTCCTACAGCTTTTGCACTATCTCTTGTGGGGGAACTGTGTCAAAAAAGCCTTCTTACAAATCCCAAAAAAATACAATCTACCCACCCCTCTCTTTCTCCTTGTCTTACTGCCGTCACCCTGTCATAGAACTCCCGTAGGTTTGTGACACAGGATTTCCCATCCCTGAAACCGTGTTGGCCGTTGATGATAAGCTCATTCCTTTCTAGGTGCTCCACCATCTCATCGTGGTGATCTTCTCCATGACTTTTGCATACTATACATGTCTTGTCTGATGTTTAGTGCTTCTTGTTTCTGTTACCTTTGGTACAAAACTCTCCTCAGCTTCCTTGCATATTGTTGTCACATACTCAATCATCTCGTTTACTGACTTCCCCGCCAGTTCTCTGTCCCACTGAACCCCCTGCAGAAAGTTCTTCATGCCTGTGTAGTTCCCTCTCTTGTAATCTGGCTTCTTAGTCCCGCCCTTCCTGCTTCCTCTCTACTTGTAACTCTACTATGTATTCGAAGCTCAGAACCACATTATCACTGGCCCCAAGAGGTCTTTCATATGTGATATCCTCATATCTGCACTACCCAGTCTCGCTGTTCATCCTCTCCCCTCTCTCTGGTAGTGTCCTTTACGTGTTAGTGCATGAGATTTTCCAGTACCACCTCCATCATCTTAGCCTTCACGTTTCTGGTCCCCAAGTTTGCTCTAGGTTTTCCCAAAACCGATTTCCCTTTTGGTTGAAGCCACCTAATCAGCAGCTTTGGGTCTGCCCGCATGAGCCCTTCTGGCCACTTCAGTCAGTGTGTCAACCTTGCCTATTTTCTCATCTACTTTGGGGCCCTTTGGCTTCCCGCTTTGAGGTGGTTAAACATCACTGCAATTACCACCTTGGGGCCCCCCCAAATGAATGTTTTTATTGCTTCTCATGCTCCTCTTCCAGTTCGCAAACTCCCCTTCGGTTTTTGTGAGCACGCCATCCCCCATTCTGTTTCCCCTGTCTTTCCCAGGGTTAGGCAGGTGAAACTGCGACTAAGAATGTACAGAGAACTTTTACTGCACGCATAAATTTCCCTCAAAATACCCTTTAAATATGGGGCGCTGGAAGCCCTTGATTGTATCATGGAGCCAGGCGAGAGAATACATATAATCTACCCGGAAGATTCTGGGGGATGGGTTTTAATCTTCACAGAAAAACCTCCCCAGAAAACAAAAAAACTTTGGGATGCGATGCAAGATCCACAAGTGAAACGTAGGGGCGCCATGGTAATAAGAAAAAAAAAAATTTAAATGCAGGGGCCCAAAAACGTTCAACAGCCCCACCCAGCCATAAGGGGAAACAATAGACCCTGGTTGTCTTCAAGAGGGGGCCCAGACAATATTAAAGTCAGTGCCAGATAGCCGGTGTGGTTCGCCATTGGCCTACGTGCGGGCAGCAGTAACAGGCACGTTGATCAGGGTTGATTCATCAGGGGCCTGGTCTGGCCCGGGGCCCCGGAGGCTTTATCATGGGAAAGCCTCCCGGTAGTCAAAGGGAGCCTCCCGACGTAGCACGGCGGTGTTATTCCCAATCCAGCCTCTTTGACAGTGCCCGGTGGGGTTTTCCCCCTCCAGCCTCCCTGACAGTACCCCGGTGGTGTTAGTCCCCTCCGCCCCCCTGACAGTAGCCCCGGTGGTGTTTTCCACTCCAGCCTCCCAACAGTATCCCCGGTGGGTTTTCCCCCTCAAGCCCTTCCTGAAATCCGGTGGTGTTATTCCCCTCCGCCCCCCTGACAGTATCCACGGTGGGTTTTTTCCCCCTTTTAGCCCCTTTGCTAGCCACGGGGTGTTTTTCCCACCCCCCTCCCCGGGCGTGTCACGGGGGTGTTATTCCCCCCTCCCCCTCCCGAAATAGCCCGGGTGGTGTTATTCCACTCCGCCGCCCTGACAGTAACACGGTGGGGTTTTTTTCCCACTCCACCCCGTGACAGAAATCACGATGGGTTATTCCCTCTCCAGCCCCCTGATAGTAGGGAACCGGTGGTGTTATTTCCCCTCCAGCCCCCCTTTCTGCCAGGTGGTGTTACTCCCCCCTCCAGCTTCCCCCAGAGCCACGGGGGTGTTATTCCCCCCTCCGCCTCCCCGACAGTAGTACGTGGGGTTATTCCACTCCCCCCTTCCCCGACAGTAGTCCGGTAGTGTTATTCCCCTCCGTCCCCGAGAGTACCCCCGGTGGTGAAAATTTCCCCCTCCGCCCATTTGACGTAGGCACGTGGTGTTATTCCACTCAGCCCCCCTGACATAGCCACGGGGGGGTTATTACTCCCCCCCCCTGGGCAGTAGCCCCGGGGTGTTATTCCCACCCCCCTTGACGTAGCCCCGATGGGGTTTTTCTCACTCCAGTCCCCCCCAAGTATCCCCGGTGGTTATTCCCACCAAGCCTCCCTGAAGTAACGGTGGTGTTATTCCACTCCAGCCCCCCCTGACGTAGCCCCGGGGGTGTTTTTCCCATCCAGTTCCCCGACGTAGCAGGTGGTGTTTTCCCCTCTGTCCCGCAGTGCCCCGGGGGTGTTATTCCTTCTCCAACCCCCTGACAGTGTTTACGGTGATGTTTTCCCCTCCAGCCTCCCTTTCATAGCCCGGTGGTGTTTTACCCCTTTCCCGCCCCCCGCAGTTGTCCGGTGATGTTATTCCCCCTCCAGCCCCCCTGACAGTATCCAATTGGTGTTTTTCCCACACAGCCTCCTGACAGTAGCCACGGTGGTGTTATTCCCCCTCTGTCCCCGACAGTAGACGGGGTGTTTTCCTTCTCCAACCTCCCCGACAGTAGTCACGGTGTGTTTTCCCATCCAGCCTCCCCAAGTATCCAATTGGGGTTATTCCCACACCACCTCCCCGACAGTAGCCCCGGTGGTGTTATTCCCACCTTTTCCCTGACAGTAGCCCCGGTGGTGTTTTTTTACTCCTCCCCCTACAGGTCATGGTGGGGTTTTTCCCACTCCAGTCCCCTTTCAGTAGCCCCGGTGGGGTATACCCCTCCCGCCCCCCGCATGTGGGTGATGTTATTCCCCCTCCACCTCCTGAAGTATCCAAGTGGTTTATTCCCACACCGCCTCCCCACAGTAGCCACGGTGGGGTTTTTTTCCACTCTGTCCTTGCAGTAGCCACGGTGGGTTATTCCCTTTTCCCAAACCCCCCTACAGGCCACGGTGGTGTTTTCCCCCTCCCGCCTCCCTGCAGTAGCCACGGGGGGTTTTTCTCACTCAAACCCTTCTACAGTAGCACGGTGGGTTTTCCCCCTCACCCCCCTGACAGTAGCCCCGGTGGGGTTATTCCTTTCCCGCCCTTCTGACAGTTCACGGGGGTGTTTTCCCCCCTCCAATCCCCGACAGTAGCCACGGGGTGTTTTTCCCCCCCGACTAACTGACAGTACCCGGTGGGGTTATTCCCCCCCAGTTGCAGTAGTCCGGTGGTGTTATTTCCCTCCCCTCCCCACTGTAGTTCGGTGGTGTTATTTCCCCTCCAGCCTTCCCCGACAGTACCCCCGGTGTGTTATTCCCCAAACCCGCCTACCCGCAGTAGCCACGGTGGGGTTATTCCCTCCAGCCCCCCTGACAGGCCACGGTGGTTTATTCCCACTCCCTCCCTGAATTTACGATGGTGTTATCCGCACTCCAGCCTCCCCGACGATCACGGGGGTTTTCCACTCAACCTCCCTGCGTAATGCGGTGGTGTTATTCCCACTTGCCTCTTGCAGTAGCCACGGTGGTGTTTTTCCCACTCCGCCTCCCTGACCGTAGTCACGGCGGGTTATTCCCCCTCCCGTTCCCCGCAGTAGTCAGGTAGTGTTTTCCCATAGCCCCCCTGCAGTACCCCCGGGGGTGTTATTCTATCTCCAAACCCTTTATGACGTAGCACGGTGGTGTTATTAAATCAAACCCCCGTGCAGACCCCGGTGGTGTTATTCCCCCTCCCGCCCCCCTGACAGTACCACGGTGGTGTTTTTTTTCCACTCCGCCCCCCTGAAGTAGTCACGGTGGTTTATTTCCCCAAACCAGCCTTGACAGTAGCCACGGTGGTGTTTTTTCCCCCCAGCCCCCCCGACAGTAGTCAGGTGGGTTTTTTCTCCCCCCCGCCCCCCGCATACCACGGTGGTGTTATTCCCACTCCAGCCTCCCTGACAGTAGCCGGTGGTGTTATTCCCACTCTGTCCCTGACAGTGCCACGGTGTTTATTTCCACTCCCGCCCTCCTGACAGTAGTCACGGTGGGTTTTTTTTCCCCCTCTGTCCCCGACTTTGTCACGGTGGTGTTATTCCCCCCATCCTCCCTGCGTACCCGGTGGTTTATTTCCATCAGCCTCCCCGACTGTAGAGGGGGGTGTTTTTCCATCCCTCCCCCCTACAGTAGCCCCGGGGGGTGTTATTCCCATCCATTCCCCACAGTACCCCGTGGGGGGTTTTTTTCCCCCTTTCCCAATCCCTGACAGTAGCCCCGGGGGGTTATTCCCACTCCCGCCCCTGACAGTAGCCACGGTGGTGTTATTCTCATCCCCCCTCCCTGACGTAGCCACGGGGGGTTATTCCCCCTCCAACTCCCTGACAGTAGCCACGGGGGTGTTATTCCCACTCCCGCCTCCGACAGTAGCCAGGGGTCTTATTTCCCCTCCAGCCCCTCGACTGTAGTCACGGTGGTGTTTTTCCCACCCTCCCCCTGACGTACCCCGGTTTTGTTACCCCCCTCCAGCCTCCCCGACCCAGTCACGGTGTTTATCCCCCCTCCCCGCCTCCACCGTAGTCACGGTGGTGTTATTCCCCCTCCAGCCTCCTTTAAGCAGCCCCGGGGGTGTTTATTCCACTCCAGCCTTGACAGTATCCACGGTGGTGTTTTTTCCCCCCAGCCAACCCCGACTGTAGTCACGGTGGGGGTTATTCCCTTCCAACCTCCCGCAGTACCCCGGTGGGTTATTCCCCCTCCCGCCCCCCGACAGTAGCACGGTGGTGTTTTCTCACTCCACCCCCCTGAAAAAAATCAGGTGGGTTATTCCCCCTCCAACCCCCCGACAGTAGCCAGGGGGTGTTATTCCCCCCCAGACTCCTGAAGTCCCACGGGGTGTTATTTCCCCCTCCCGCCCCCGACAGTAGTCACGGGGGGTGTTATTTCCACTCCCCGCCCCCCCGACTGTAGTCACGGTGGGGGTACCCACCCAGCTCCCGACAGTAGCCAGTGGTGTTATTTCCATCCCGCTACCGACAGTACCCCGGGGGTGTTTTTTCCACCCAGCCCCTGACAGTGCCCGTGGTGTTATTCCATTTCCCGCCTCCCCGACAGTAGCCCCGTGGTGTTTTTCCCACTCCAGCCCCCCCGACAGTTTCACGATGGTGTTATCCCCAATCCGCCCCCCTGACGTATCCCCTGGGGTTATTCCACTCCAGCCTCCCTGCGTAACTGCGGTGGTGTTTCCCACTCTACCTTCTGACAGTAGCCACGGTGGTGTTATTCCCCTCCCGCCTCCCTGAAGTGTCCGGGGTGTATTCCCCCCTCCGTCCCCTGACAGTAGTCCGGTAGGTTATTCCCACCCCGCCCCCCTGCAGTAACCCCCCGGTGGTGTTATTTTCTCCCCCTTTTTGACATAGTCCGGGGGTGATTCAAACCCAAACCCCCCTGACAGTAGCCCCGGTGGGTTTTTCCACTCCCGCCCCCTGACTTTGCCCCGGTGGTGTTATTTCCCCCTCCGCTCCCCTGAATATACGGTGGGTTATTCCCAAACCCCCTCCCCTGACAGTAGCCCCGGTGGGGTTTTTCTCCTCCCCGCCCCCCCCGACGTATCCCCGGTGGGGTTATTCCCCCTCCAGCCTCCCTGCAGTGCCCGGTGGTGTTTTTTCCCCCTCTTCCCTGACGTAGCCCCCCGGTGGTTTTTTCCCCTCCAGCCCCCCTGACGGGTCCCGGTGGTGTTATTCCCAAACCCGCCCCCCTGCAGTAGTCCGTGGTGTTATTCTCTTAGCCCCCCCCGACAGTAGTAGGTGGTGTTATTCTCCCCCCAACCCCCCCGACGTATCCCGGTGGGTTTTCCCCCTTCCGCCTCCCGCAGTAGCACGGTGGTTTATTCCCCCCCGCCCCTGACGTAGCAGGTGGTGTTATTCCCCCCTCCAGCCTCCCTGACAGTGCCACTGTGGTGTTATTCCCCCTCCACCTTTCGTGACGGTGATGTTATTCCCCTCCCCCCCTCCCCAAGTATCCCGGTGGGGGGGGTTTTTTCCCCCTCCCTCCTTGACAGTAGAGGGGGTTGTTATTTTCCCCTCCGCCTCCCCGACAGTACCCGGTGGTGTTATTTCCAAACCCCGCTCCCCGCATAGCCACGGTGTGTTATTTCCCTCCAGCCCCCTGACAGTAGCCCCTGTGGGGTTATTCCCCCCTCCCGCCTCCCTTCAGTAGCCCCGGTGAGTTATTCCCCCTCCTCCCTCCCCGACATGTCCGGGGGTGTTTTTCCCACTCCACCCCCTGACAAGCCCGGTGGTGTTATTTCCACTCCAGCCCCTGCAGACCACGGTGGGGTTATTTCCACTCCAGCCCCCCTGGTATCCACGGTGGTTTACCCCCACTCCACTCCCCGACCGTAGTCAGGTGGTGTTTTTCCCATCCACCCCCTGACCGTAGTCACGGTGGTGTTATTCCCCCCTCCCGTCCTTGCGCGGCCCCCGGTGGGGTTATTTTCCCCTCCAGCCTCCCTGACAGTTCACGGTGGGGTTATTCCACTCCCGCCCTCCTCGATGTAGTCACGGTTTTGGGTTATTCCCATTCCCAATCCGACGTAGCCCGGTGGGGTTATTCCCCCTCCCGCCCCCTGACAGTAGTAAAACCCTGGTGTTATTCCCCCTCCAACCCCCTGACATATCCGGTGGGTATTCCCCCTCCACCTCCCCACAGTAGTCACGGTGGTGTTTTCCCACTCCAACCCCCCTAACAGTAGTCACGGTGGTGTTATTCCCACTCCAGCCTCCCTGACAGTAGTCACGGTGGTGTTATTCCCACTCCAACCTCCCTGACAGTAGTCACGGTGGTGTTATTCCCACTCCAACCTCCCTGACAGTAGTCACGGTGGGGGGTTTTTTCCCCACTCCAACCTCCCTGACAGTAGTCACGGTGGTGTTATTCCCACTCCAACCTCCCTGACAGTAGTCACGGTGGTGTTATTCCCACTCCAACCTCCCTGACAGTAGTCACGGTGGTGTTATTCCCACTCCAACCTCCCTAACAGTAGCCACAGTGGTGTTATTCCCACTCCAGCCTCCCTGACAGGAGTCATGGTAGTGTTCTTATTTGTGCTCATTCACCGGAGATAAAATCATTAAAAATACGAACAGCAGTACTGTTCCAATAGTTCATTAGTGTAACGTGGAGCAACATTAATGTAGTCACCAGAGTTAACATTAAAACAACTAGATATATTTCAGCCGCTGCACGATGACAGGCTGATATTAAGAACATAAGATAGAAGGAACAATGCAGCAGGCCTTCTGGCCCATGCGAGGGAGGTCCAAGTCTCCCAACAAGCCAATGCCCCTACCTTGTCAGGTCTGGTCATATTCTCTTAAAGGAAGAACATGGCAACTGTCCCAGTAGCAGAAGCTAGTCATGTCCAACTCACACCCTCCGGCACCCACTCATGTGTTTATCCAACCTACTTTTAAAACTACATAACGTTTTAGCCTCAATAACTCTACTCGGGAGTTTGTTCCACTTATCTACGATTCTGTTACCAAACCAGTGCTTCCCTATATCCTTCCTGAATTTGAGTTTTTCCAACTTAAATTCATTGCTGCGAGTCCTGTCTAGGCTAGATAATTTTAGCACGATTTTTACATCCCCTTCATTTATTCCTGTCTTCCATTTATACACCCCAATCATATCCCCCTAATTCTACGCCTTTCTAGAGAGTGCAGATTCAGGGACCTCAGTCCCATCCTCATAGGGAAATTTCTGATACATGAAAATCAACTTTTGTCATCCTCCTTTGTACGTTTTCCAGAGCATTTATATCCCTTCTGTAATACGGGGGCCAAAATTTGCAGCATAATCTGTATGTGGCCTAACCAAAGATATATAGAGTTGAAGAACAACCCGATGACTTCTATTGTGTGCTTCTTGCTATGAAGCCAAGGAATTCTGTTACCCTTTAAATTTCGAACACTTATGCACTTTCTGTCTTGTTTTCAGATTATTGCTAACCGGAACTCCCAAAACCATTTCGCAATCAATAATATTAAGATCAACATTATTTACTTTATATGTGGCATGGTTATTTTCCTGTCCAATGCATTTGTCTATAATGAACTTCATCTGCCACTTCTCGACCACTGCATCACTCTATTCAAATCTTCCTGGAGTGCTCTAATGTCCTCGTCAGAATGAACTCGACCGCCTATTTTGGTGTCATCGGCAAACTTGCTTATGTCGCTCTTTATTCCCTCATCTATGTCGTTTATGAAGATTGTAAACAACAATGGGCCTAACACTGACCCCTGTGGAACACTGCTCGTGTTAGTTTACTGGACTGGTCTTCTGTGTTACTGTACTGTTCTTCTGTGTTATCGTACTGTACTGGTCATCTGTATTATTTTACTCTGCTGGTCATCTGTGTTATTGTAGTGGTCTTCTGTGCTATTGTACTCTACTAGTCTTCTGTGTTATTGTACTTTATTGGTCTTCTGTGCTATTGTACTGTACTGATCTTGTGTGTTAATGTACTGTACTGGTCTTTTTTGTTTTAGTACTGTACTGGTCTTATGTGTTATTGTACTGTAATAGTCTTCTCTGTTATTGTATGGTACTGATGTTTTGTGTTATCGTACTGTACTGATCTTCTGCGTTATTGTACTGTACTAGTCTTCTACGTCATTGTACTGTACTAGTCTTCTGTGTTATTATGCTGCACTGGTCTTCTGTGTTAATGAACTGTATTGGTCTTCTGCGTTATTGTACTGTACTGGTCTTCTGCGTTTATTGTACTGTACTTGGTCTTCTGTGTTTTTTTTACTGTACTGGTCTTCTGTGTAATTGTTCTGTTCTGGTCTCTTCTGTGTTATGGAACTGTACTTATCTTCTGTTTTTTCTTTCACTGTACTGGTCTTCTGGTCTTGTGTTATTGTACTCTACTGGTCTTCTGGTCTTGTGTTATTGTACTCTACTGGTCATCCATGTTATTATACGGTACTGGTCTTCTGTGTTATTCCACTGTACTGATCCGTTATTGTACTGTACTTGTGTTATGTGTTATTGTACTGTACTGGTGTTATGTGTTGTTGTACAACACTGATTTTTTATTGTATTGTACTGGTCTTGTGTTATTGTACTGTTCTGATCTCTTACTGTACTGTACTGGTCTTCTGTTTTATTGTGCAGTACTGATCTGTTAGTGTACTGTACTGGTCTTCCGTGTTACTGTACTGTATTGATCTGTTATTGTACTGTGCTGGTCTTCAGTGTTATTGTACTGTACTCTTCTTCTGTGTTATTGTACTATTCTGGTCTTCTTTGATGTTTTCCTGTACTGGTTTTGGGTGCTATTGTACTGTACTGATCTTCTGTTTAATTATACTGTACTGCTCTTCTCTATCATTGTACTACACTGGTCTTCCGTGTTGCTGTACTGTTCTAGTCATCTGAGTTGTTGCACTGCACTGGTCTTCTGTGTTACTGTACTGGGATTCTCTGTTCTTTTACTGTATTCGTCGTCTATTTTATTGTACTGTACTGCTCTTCTGTGTTTTTGTATTGTACTGGTCTTCTGTGTTATTTTACTGTATTGGTCTTATGTGTTATGGTTCTGTACTGGTCTTCCGTGTTACTGTACTGGACATCTGTGTTATTGTTCTGTACTGCTGTTCTGTGTTATTGTACTGTACTGGTCTTATGTGTTACTCTACTGTACTGGTCTCTGTGTTATTGTACTGTACTGGTTTTCTGTCTTTCATTACTGTACTGGCCTTGTGTGTTATGGTACTTTTCTTGCCTTCTGTGTCATTGTACTGCACTGGTCTTTTGTGTTATTGTAATGGACTGGTCTTCTGTGTTATTTTACAGTACTGGTTCTTCTGTGTTTTTTTTACTGTACTGGTCTTCTGTGTCATTGTACTATACTGGTCTTCAGTGTTGCTGTACATTTCTAGTCATCTGAGTTGTTTTCACTGCACTGGTCTTCTGTGTTACTGTACTGGGATTCTCTGTTCTTTTTTCTGTACTGGTCGTCTGTTTTATTGTACTGTACTGCTCTTATGCGTTTTTGTATTGTACTGGTCTTCTGTGTTATTGTACTGTACTGGTCTTTCTGCCCTTTTTGTATTGTTCTGGTCTTCCCTGTTATTGTACTGCACTGATCCTCTGTGTTACTGCATTGTACTGCTATTCTCTGTTATTGTACTGCACTGGTCTTCTGGGTTAATGTACTATACTGGTTTTCTGTGTTATTGTATTGTATTGGCTTCTGTGTTAATATAACTGCACTGGGCTTCTGTGTTATTGTATTGCACTGGACTTCTTTGATTATTGTAGTGTACAGATCTTCTGTATTATTGTTCTGTACTTATCTTCCGAGTTACTGTACTGTACTGGTCTTCTCTTTTATTGTACTGTACAGGTCTTCTCTGTTATCATACTCTACTGGTCTTCCGTGTTATTGTACTGTATTCTCATCGGTGTTATTTTACTGTACTGGTCTTCTGTGTTATTGTACTGTACTGGTCTTCTGTGTTATTGTATGTTTCTGGTCTTCTGTGCTATTACACTGTAGTGGTCTTCTGTGTTTTTTGTACTGTACTGGTCTTCTTGCTATACATTGTATGGTTTCTTGTTATTGTACTGTACGGTCACTGGCTTTTACATTGTAGGGGTTCTGGTTTTGTACTTACTTATCGTTATTGTACTGACTTGTGTTTTTTGCTATTGTACTGTAATTGTGTTATGTGTTATTGTGCAGCACTTTTTGTTTTGTACTGCTGCGATTGTACTGTAGGGGTTCTTCACTTTTATTGTACTGTACTGGTACTGTTATTGTACTACACTGGTCTTTTTTTTCATTTTTACTGTACTGGTCCTGTGTTCTTGTACGTCTGTCTTCAAATTTATTGTACTGTATTGGTTTTTTGTGTTATTGTCGTACGGTTTCTGTGTTTTTTACTTACTGGCTTCTGTGTATTGTATTTCTGGCTTCTGTGATACTGTAAGGGTGTTCCGTGTTACTGACTGTACTGAATGTTATTGTACTGTCTGGTTTTCTGTTTTTGGTTGACTTTTACTCTTTTTCTGTGCAAACTGTACGTACTGTCATCTCTATCATTGTACTACACTGGCTTCCTTTCGCTGTTCCTGTTACTAGTTGTTGCACTGCATGGTCTTCTGGTTGCTGTACTGGGATTCTCTGTTCTTTTACTGTGCTGGCGTCTTTTTTTATTATACTGTACTACTTTTCTGTGTTTTTGTATTGTACTGGTTTCTGGTATTTTACTGTCTGGCATCTGCGTTTTTTTTCGTAATGCCTTTTTTATGTTTTTTGTACTGTATGGTCTTATGTTTTTGTACTCTACTTGTCTTTTTGTTATTTACTGTACTGCCTTTTGTGTTTTTGACTGCATGGTTTTCTGGTTTTTTTACTGTATGGCTTCGTGTTATGGTACTTTTTACAAAAAACGCATTTAAAAGCTTAGAGATCCCAGTGGGAAACTAAATCCTAATAGGAATTTTTAGGTTATTGTCCTTAGGCAGAACTCATAAACATATTTTTCCCTTCCTTTGGGTCAAAGATCAGCAGGACATACATCCACCCGGGATGTTGCAAGACTAAACTCAAAGTCTTCAATTAGGAAAGTACT
Organism: Cherax quadricarinatus; assembly: GCF_026875155.1. NCBI lineage: Eukaryota > Metazoa > Arthropoda > Malacostraca > Decapoda > Parastacidae > Cherax > Cherax quadricarinatus. Next base: position 13,627 of record NW_026509220.1, read on the forward strand.
CAAAAAAGTTTGACATAGAGTTTCTATATGTCAAATGGACAATTTTCTCCAAAAAACCCCTTTGGTCAAGAAGATCCCGGACAGTTTCTCCAAAACCTTGGATCAAATTTTCCCGGACAGTTTCCCAACACCTTGGATCAAAGCCTCCCACGTTTCTCCAACACCTTGGGTCAAGAGCTCCCCGGACAGGCCCCCCTTTGTTACAAAAAACGCGATTTTAAAAAATTTAGAGATCTCCAGTGAATATAGAAAGGGCTTCCCTTCTACATCCAGCCTGTTTACTGGGTTTTATAACAAGTAGTCAAATCCTTGCCAATTACCATTTAAAATTTAGTATTTTTCAAATGCTTTTGGATTACAACTTAGGTCTAACAGAGAAATTAAAAATTTAATAAATTTATTAAGTAGTAATTTTTCATGGTATATTTCAAAGTAAATTAAATCACAGCAAACAAAAAAAT
>NW_026509221.1:0-14872 GCF_026875155.1 Cherax quadricarinatus
ACGGGGTTAAAACACAGAAACCAGTACAGTAACACAGAAGATCAGTACAGAAACACAGAAACCAGTACTAACACAGAAGACCAGTAACAGTAACACAAAAACCCATACAGTAACACAAAAGACCAGTACAGTAACACAGAAACCGTACAGTAACCAAAAGACCATACATTAACACGAAGATCAGTACAGAAACCCCAAAAGCCAGTACAGTAACACAAAAACCATACAAAACACAGAAGGTCAAAAAATAACCAAAAAACCCCAGTACAGTAACACAGAAGACCAGTACAGTAACACAGAAGTACAGTACAGTAACACAGAAGACCAGTACAGTAACACAGAAGTACAGTACAGTAACACAGAAGTACAGTACAGTAACACAGAAGTACAGTACAGTAGAGCGTGCCAGCGTGTCAGCGTGCCTCGTTGTGCTCCCGGTTTTCTGGTGTTTTCACGGTCGCTCTTACGTGCTAGAACTTTAATTTGTGTCATCAATCCTATACGATACATCCCTCTAGCGCCTGGAACCAATCTTGGGCGGAAAACATTATATACTGAGTCAAAAAAGGAGAATTAGTGTGCACTGCGTAACGGGTTTTACTGCCAGAGGGGAATCATAGGCCTGTGTCCCGTGTGGAAAAAAATAATAATAATTGAACTTTTCATGTCAGAGGAAAGAAAGTCTCCCTGATAACATTGAGTATACATAGTGTATATTTGTATACTACAGTGGCTCCCAGTAAATTGATGATAAAGGCTAAAGTGTCATTTGAAAACAGGTGAATTTGTAAATGAAGTGATAAGCCTATAAGGCAGGTGCCAGAAGTCGCCAAAACTTACCAGAGGCCCACTGTTTTTAATAATCTTCCTGGCCTGCTAGTGTACTCGCATATAATCTAGTGATACCAGTGAATAGCAGAATACAGTGTTGTAGTAGCAACTAACCAGTATTATAATGGTACTTGTGGAGTGGAGTGACTTTCATTATTTTTCTTTTCTTGAAATACGAGACGTTTTCTGTGAATTTCATATAACCTGTAGTTACCAGCGGTCGCAATATACACAACGAGAAGCAATTATTACTACAGAAAAAGCGTCCTTCCTCCAAAATTTGCACCAGTCAAATATAGTGATAATATACATTTATTGTGGTGGAGACGGAAAAAAAAATAGAAAAGCCAGATACAGCGTGATAAACAAGGAGGTGACCGTTCGTCATTGTAGGAGCTACCAGATATCACCGCTCTTCAACACGCAAGTTATACTTTTGTATCAGTCAAATCACATATTACTCGGGTAGATAATTTTTCCCGTAAAATCCTTCCCTGTGTTAGCCAAATCACCGACCCGTATGTTTTTAAATAAGTGACCCACTGATCAGAGCAGATCGACTGGTCCGGACCCTTGACTGGTCCGAACCCCTTTTCTGGTCCGAACCCGGGACTGGTTTCAAACAGTTTCGTTGGACAATAAAGCAGACTGTAAACGGGTGGGGTTGTAGGCGCCCTTATATACACAAACATTAAAAATCAAAGGGAAAGTGACGGTAAGCTGTCCAATATACAAAAAGAGTTAGAAATAGAAAAACAAATAGCTAGAGCTTCATTTAAGGTTATTAATATAAATTCAAGAGGTTGCTAGTAGAATTGCAGTAAATCAACCATTCAAATCATTATGAAGTGTGTGTAGTCTTGTGGTCAGTCAAACAAACGGGCTTCCACTGGGATAAATTGTCATTTTGTTGGAAATTGGTTTCACGCCCCTTGTGCAGATATCAGAACTAGCTACAATAAGCGTATTAAAACAGAGAAGTGTTTCTGTGGTTATGCCAAATGAGGAAAATCTGTGGATCTAAAATCACAATGGGTATTAAAAGAGGAAAACATTCAAAAGCTGCTTTCATAGAAAAACCTGGAAAGCTTTCTACAACAGATTGGTAACATATAAAAGTTGGGCTGAATGGGACTGCCCTTGTTACTGGCCATGTTAGTCACAAGACTGTAAGGCTTGGAGGTTGATGTCTGGGAAGACCAGTATAGAAAAGCTGGAGGTGCTGTCCTGGGAGACAGTAATGGTGAAGTGGAGGTGCGTCCTGGGAGACAGAAATGGTTGAGCTGGAGGATACTGTCCTGGGGAGTACAGTGTAATGGTGAAGCTGGAGATTATTGTCCAGGTAGTCGGGAATTATACGCATGGAAGGAATACATATAAATGACCTCATAGGGGACAGGAGCCATAGTAGGGAAACAGTGTAGTCAAAGATAAGATAAAAAACCAATTATTGCAAACTAGAAAGACCGCAGGAAATTAGCAAACAAGAGGACTCAATAGCAATTAGTGAGTCACCCAACCCAAAAAAAACGGTGGGAAGCTCATTGTTGGTGATAGGGAGGATAGAAGTAAGGACAGGGGAAAAAAAACATGCTCCAACAGGGGACTACAGTCACAGAACCCAAGGCAAGCCCCGCCCCCCCGGAAAATCCAAGCTGTGCACATTACTATTGCATTGGTATCTGCTGGCATGCGGAAATCTGGGGAAAAAAACAGATGGGACGTAGCAACTATGACCACCCTAGAAAATGCCATGCCCATATGACAACAGGGAAAAATGCAAACTCCCTTCCTGTAAGCTTTTTCACCCTGAAAGTGTACTCTTCAGTATAGAAAGACTGTTGCTATAACTTAAATTGCCGGCATACCATCTAAAGGGGACAAAAAAGATACAAAACACAGGCCATGGGAAAACCTGGGTAGCCACAGCCACTCAAGAGGGAGAGGTTTTTTAGTGCCAGGAAGGAAAAAAAACTAGGCAGGAAATGGCAGAACAGAAATGTTACACCAATCCAGTCATTCCTGGGAGTGGAACCACTGTCGATAGCTCCACTCCAACCAACGATACAGATATAATGCCGGAAAAAAAATCCCCAACAGTACCAACAATTCCACCAGTCCGATAACATTCTTCTTTGCAATATACAGGTCTAAAAGCGCATCAAACAAACAAAATACCTTTCATCCGTGGACTGCTTGCAGAGGGCAAAGGCATGTTCGCGGCTTTCACTGAGACCACACATAAAGGATCACTTGGACAATGAAATATGGATCCCAGGTTACAACCTATACAGATGTGACAGAGTGAACAGGCAAAAGGGGGGGGGGGGTTTGGCCTGTACATGCAGAGTCACTTGTTTGCACAGAACTGCTTAATGCCTCAAATGACGTAGTGGAATTTTTAGCAGTAAAGGTCGAAAACCCAAAACTAGTCATTGTGGTAGTCTACAAGCCCCCGGGATGCAACATCCCAGCAATTCCAGGAACAGCTGTTAAAAATTGACCACTGTCTGGAAATCTTCCAGCTCCTGCCCCAACATCTTGCTCCGGGGGGATTTCAACTTAAGCACCTAAAATGGAGAAAAATAGCAAATAATATTGTTGCATTTATAACACCAGGAGGCAGCTCTGATGAAAACTCACACTCACACGAGCTTTTAAATCTCTGCACAAAATTCAATTTTAAAACCCAGCAAATAATAGAGCCTACTAACTGGAGAATACACTAGACCTCATATTCACTAACAATGATGATCTGATAAGAAATGTCACCAAAATCAAAAAAATATACTCAATCACAACATAATTGAGGTTCAGACATGTATGCGAGGAGCCCCAAAACCGACAAAATGAGACTAGTCACGAGGGAGAAATTCACCAAATTCAACTTCAATAACAAAAACATAAAGTGGGACCAAGAAAACCAAGTCCTAACCGATATAAGCTGGGAAGAATACTAAGCAACACAGACCCAAATTATCCCTAAAACAGATTAACTCGGTGGCACCGATATGCACAAGGCTTATTCCTCTAAGAAAAAGGAGGAGTAGATGTAAAATAGAAAGAGACAGGCGCTCCCTTTACAGGCGACGGAAAAGAATAACAGAGCGCTAAAAGAGGTCAATAACTGAAATGCGTAGGAGACACAAAAAGTACAGTACAGTAACACAGAAGACCGTACAGAAACAGAGAAGTACAGTACAGTACCAGAGAAGTACTGTACAGTAACACGAATTACAGTACAGTAACACAGAAGACCAGTACAGTAACACAGAAGACCAGTACAGTAACACAGAAGTACAGTACAGTAACACAGAAGAACAGTACAGTAACACAGAAGTACAGTACAGTAACACAGAAGAACAGTACAGTAACACAGAAGTACAGTACAGTAACACAGAAGACCAGTACAGTAACACAGAAGACCAGTACAGTAACACAGAAAACAGTAAAATTAACAGAGAAGAAACATTACTGTAACATAGAAGAACAGAAACAGTAACAGAGAAGAACATTACTGTAACACAGAAGCCCAAAGAAACAGTAACAAGAAGAACATTACTGTAACACAGAAGAACATACGTAACACAGAAGATCAGTACAGTAACACAGAAGTACAGTACAGTAACAACAGAAGAACAGTACAGTAACAGAGAAGAACATTACTGTAACACAAAAAGACCAGTACAGTAACACAGAAGAACAGTACAGTAAGACAGAATACAGTACAGTAACACAGAAGAACATTACAGTAACACAGAAGTATAGTACAGTAACACAAAGAACAGTACAGAAAACAGAAAAAGAACAGTACAGTAACACAGAAGACCAGTACAGTAACACAGAAGTACAGTACAGTAACACAGAAGTACAGTACAGTAACACAGAAGTACAGTACAGTATAACACAGAAGAACAGTACAGTAACACAGAAGAACAGTCAGTAACACAGAAGAACATACAGTAACAGAGAAGAACTTTACTGTAACACAGAAGAACAGTACAGAAAACACGAAGTGCAGTACAGTAACACAGAAGTACAGTACAGTAACACAGAAGTACAGTACAGTAACACAGAAGTACAGTACAGTAACACAGAAGTACAGTACAGTAACACAGAAGTACAGTACAGTAACACAGAAGACCAGTACAGTAACACAGAAGTACAGTACAGTAACACAGAAGTACAGTACAGTAACACAGAAGAACAGTACAGTAACACAGAAGAACAGTACAGTAACACAGAAGACCAGTACAGTAACACAGAAGACCAGTACAGTAACACAGAAGTACAGTACAGTAACACAGAAGAACAGTACAGTAACACAGAAGACCAGTACAGTAACACAGAAGTACAGTACAGTAACACAGAAGAACAGTACAGTAACACAGAAGAACAGTACAGTAACACAGAAGACCAGTACAGTAACACAGAAGACCAGTACAGTAACACAGAAGACCAGTACAGTAACACAGAAGACCAGTACAGTAACAGGTAGAGAAAGAGGTGGCTGGGGTTACCTTTCGGGGATCGCGCAGCGACTGAAATACTTTTTATTGTTTTAAAGTTAACTCTGGTGAGTGCATTAATGTTGTTACTCTTTACGTATTTTAGAACTGTTTGCTCCGAGGAATGAACACAAAGAAGAACACTACAAAGACTCCTATCAAGAGGCTGGGTGGGAATAACACCACCGTGACTACTGTCAGAGAGGCTGAGTCTGAATAACACCACCGTAACACTGTGGGGGGGCTACAGTGGGAATAACACCGAGGGAACAACATCATCCTGGTGTTATTACCATGAATAACACCGTGACTATTGTCAGGGAGGCTGGAGTGGGGATAACACCATCGTGACTGCTGTCAGGGAGGCTGGAGTGGGGATAACACCAACGTGACTACTGTCAGGGAGGCTGGAGTGGGAATAACATCACCGTGACTACTGTCAGGGAAGCTGGAGTGGGAATAACACCACCGTGGCTACTGTCAGGGAAACTGGAGTGGGAATAACACCACCGTGGCTACTGTCAGGGAAGCTGGAGTGGGAATATCACCACAGTAGCTTCTCTCAGAGGCTGGAGTGGGAATAACACCACCGTGGCTACTGTCAGGGAGGCTGGAGTGGGAATAACACCACCGTGGCTACTGTCAGGGAGGCTGGAGTGGGAATATCACCACAGTAGCTTCTCTCAGAGGCTGGAGTGGGAATAACACCACAGTGGCTACAGACAGGAAGGCTGGAGAGGGAATATCATCAACGTGGCTACTGTCAGAGAGGCTGAAGCGGGAATATCAACACCGTGACTACTGGTGAGATTGACTCTTTTGAGTCTAAATTAGCATAACATGAATTATAATTTAAAAATAATAAAATAATAATAATATAAAGATAATAATAATTAAAAAATTATAATATAAAAAATAACAACAATAATAATAATAATAATAATAATAATAATAATAATAATAAAATAATAATAATAATAATAATAATAAAATTATTCTAATCATAAAACTAGTATTATTTGCGACCACTGTCAGCCTCAGAGTTATCTCTGAGTTACCAGACCTTGCCACGTGGAGGCCAGTGGTTCGTCTTTAAGGTCCCCCCCCCCCGCCTTCCCCAGGTTCATGGGTCCAGGAATCCATCCGTGGGCCCCCGGATGACTCCCCTTCCTCACTTCCCTAAGGTCAGCCTCGCCTCTCTCTCTCTCTCTCTCTCTGCCTTCCAGCCTTAGTCTACCCTAGGGTTATGTATCCAGGAATTCATCCGTCCGCCTCCGGATGTTTTCCCTTCCTCACTTCCCCAAAGTCAGCCTCACCAACCTGTATTCTTGCTTTCCCCAGGTTCATGTATCCAGGAATCCATCCGTCCGCCACCGGATGTCTCCCCTTCCCCACTTACCCAAGGTCAGCCTCAACTGCTAGTATTCATGCCTTCCCCAGGTTCATGTATCCAGGAATCCATCCGTTCGCTCCCGGATGTCTCCCCTTCCCCACTTACCCAAGGTCAGCCTCAACAACAAACTTCCCCAAGTTCATGTATCCAGAAATCCATCCGTTGGCTCCCGGATGTGTTCCCTTCCACACTTACCTAAGGTCGTTAGTTTAGTTTAATATGTTTATTATGCACCCCATACCCATCCTGTGGGCGGTAGTCAAAAGATTACAGAGGTACATAATTGGTCCAGGGACTGGACTCCAAAGTTTTGATAGCTGAGCAAGTTACAGAGGTAATGAACTCACAATTTACAAAGGTAATGAACTCACAATTTACAAAGGTAATGAACTCACAATTTACAAAGGTAATGAACTCACAATTTACAAAGGTAATGAACTCACAATTTACAAAGGTAATGAACTCACAATTTACAAAGGTAATGAACTCCAGGTAAGTCTGGTCACAATCATGACAAGTTACAAAGGTATTTACAGATTACAGAGGTACGTAATGGGTCCAGGGACTGGGCCCCCAAAGTTTTGACAGCTGAACTAGGTACAAAGGCAATGAGCTCACAAGTTACAAAGGTAATGAATTCTGTAGAATGGTTGCTTACGTTTATACTTTGGCTACAATCATGAACAAATTATAGAGTAATGAGCAATTCACACTTCCCACACCCCGGTCACAACTGTAATGAGTTATTGGTGCAAATATTGTTGTTGAGTCACACAACCACACACACACCACACACACCACACACACACAACACACACCCCACACACAACACACCACACACACACACACACCCCACACACACACACTTTAGTTTAATATCTTTATGCACCCCATACCCATCCTGTGGGCGGTAGTCAAAAGATTACAAAGGTACATATGGGTCCAGTGACTGGACCCCAAAGTTATGATAGCTGAACTAGTTACAAAGGTAATGAACTCCAGGTAGATCTGGTCACTAATCATGGCAAGTTTACAGAGGTAATGAATCAGCTTCACTCCTATACATGGTTACAGTCATGAACAAATTACAAAGAATAAAACTAAGGTCGGCGGTGCCTTCCCTGGATCAGTGTCTCCACTTCCCCAGAGTCAGCGGTTGCCACCCTCAGTGACCTTGCTGCATGGAAACTTGGTCTTGTCTAGCTGGTCTACGGTAGAGACTGTCCAGGTGGGGGAAATTTACTGGAGGGGACACAGAAAACTGCGTCAAGTAATTACGCACACCAAGACAGCCGCGACCGTACACAGCTGGACGCCACTAAGCTGCTACACAGTTCGGCCACCTCGGAGTGGCTAATTAAGAACAATTTTGGAATCCCTTTTATATTACAATATGAATTTTACTTAGTACAAGATTTTTTTCTTCTTATTTAACAGTTTAAAAGTATTTGTGAGTGTTTTATTTTACGTCGATGAATGTCCAAGTGTTGAAGAACTTGTCCACCTCCATCAAAACTGTATTACATGTTAGTTTGTTTTCATTTTTATTTACTTATTCGTCTTTTGCATTTGACACTCAAGGGCTAACAAGCTCACAAACATACACATATATTATTTTTACACACATTTGTACGTCTCAATACAGGCACCTTACACATACATCATTATACATACACTTGTATGCATAAAAAACACACACAAGCAGTCTCAGGTATTACAAATACGTACCATGCATACAATGCAACAATTCTCTCCTCTCACTTTAACATGTATGAGGTCACGCACACATAAGCACACACATCTCACTCCAAATCCCATGCCACGAATACTCATGCATACATACATGTATACACATTCTCATAGACATACTTGTACTAATAGAGGCAATGTATTCATATCTCCTAAAAAAATTTTATGTTTGACTCAAAGTTCCCAAAATATTCACTGAGTACATCTGAGTCACCACAGTCGTCTCTCATCCACACTTGCCTCCCCTATGTGATACTAATACAAATATTGCTATAAACAACAAATACAAAAAAATAATAACTCTCTGGGGATAAAGTCTACCATCATGGTAGTCTCGACCTGTTGAAAGTCTACCATCATGGTAGTCTCGACCTGTTGAAAGTCTACCATCATGGTAGTCTCGACCTGTTGAAAGTCTACCATCATGGTAGTCTCGACCTGTTGACGTAAAGCATTTCGGTAGTCGCTCCTGCAACTTGGCAATTTCGCTTCTTTGTCTGTTGCTGTACTGCACATTTGCAACACTATTAACAACAAAAAAACTGTCTTTTGCAACAGTTTCCTTATTTTGTTTAACTTTTGTTAAGGTATGTTTATCCTGAACATCAGTAAGAGCAAAGACGTGGGTCCAGGAGCTTAGAATCAACAGCTGGAAACACAGCAAGGCTAGTACATACATCCACCCACACACACATTGTTACGACTTTGATGTCTAACTTAAATTAAATGGCCTGGCTTTCCCAAAGGCTGATCACAAATTGTTTAGGGGTTATAAAATTACACTGAAAAACACAGCAACTTTTGGGCTAGCATGTACTCATACAAATTAAGCATGAGTGAAAATAATTAATGTTGTGTAAGGAAGGATATAAAAACTCACCTATACAAAAATATATCTATATTAATAATACTAACGATGAGAAATTTCCATTACTCCCATATGGTAAACATGAGGAAATTAAAACTTCATCAGAGTACAAAACAAATTCTGGCCACAAAATAGAGCGAAAAACCAACGTCAAAGACCTGGGAGTGATCATGTCGGAGGATCTCACCTTCAAGGACCATAACATTGTATCAATCGCATCTGCTAGAAAAATGACAGAATGGATAATGAGAACCTTCAAAACTAGGGATGCCAACCCCACGATGACACTCTTCAGGTCGCTTGTTCTATCTAGGCTGGAATATTGCTGCACACTAACAGCACCTTTCAAGGCAGGTGAAATTGCTGACCTAGAAAATGTACAGAGAACCTTCACGGCGCGCATAACGGAGATAAAACACCTCAATTACTGGGAGCGCTTGAAGTTCCTGAACCTGTATTCCTGGAACGCAGGAGGGAGAGATACATGATTATATACACCTGGAACATCCTAGAGGGACTAGTACTGAACTTGCACACGAAAATCACTCAAAATGAAAGCAAAAGACTCGGCAGACGATGCAACATCCCCCCAATGAAAAGCAGGGGTGTCACTAGCACGTTGAGAGACAATACAATAAGTGTCTCGGGCCCGAGACTGTTCAACTGCCTCCCAGCATACATAAGGGGGATTACAAATAGGCCCCTGGCTGTCTTCAAGCAGGCACTGGACAAGCACCTAAAGTCGGTACCTGGCCAGCCGGGCTGTGGCTCGTACGTTGGATTGCGTGCAGCCAGCAGTAACAGCCTGGTTGGTCAGGCTCTGATCCACCATGAGGCCTGGTCACAGACAGGGCCGCGGGGGCGTTGACCCCCGGAACTCTCTCCACGTAATCTCCAGGTAACATTCCGTTGACTCATCTGGGTCTTCAACTTTCAATTGTGACCCTTTGTTTGTGTGTTCTCTCTCTGGAACATCCTGTCTCTGTCCACTTTGTCTATTCCACGCAGTATTTTGTATGTCGTTATCATGTCTCCCCTAACCCTCCTGACCTCCAGTGTCGTCAGGCCGATTTTCCTTAACCTTTCTTCGTAGGACATTCCCCTTAGCTCTGGAACTAACCTTGCCGTGTGTGTGTACTCACCTATTTGTACTCACCTATTTGTGGTTGCAGGGGTCGAGTCACAGCTCCTGGCCCCGCCTCTTCGCTGATTGCTACTAGGTCCTCTCTCTCCCTGCCCCATGAGCTCTATCATACCTCGCCTTAAAACTATGTATGGTTCCCGCCTCCACTACGTCACTTTCTAGGCTATTCCACGGCCTGACTACTCTATGACTGAAGAAATACTTCCTAACATCCCTTTGATTCATCTGAGTCTTCAACTTCCAATTGTGACCTCTTGTGTCTGTGTCCCTTCTCTGGAACATCCCGTCTTTGTACACCTTGTCTATTTCGCGCAGTATTTTATATGTCGTTATCATGTCTCCCCTGACCCTCCTGTCCTCCAGTGTCGTCAGGCCGATTTCCCTCAACCTTTTTTCGTAGGACAATCCCCGTAGCTCTGGGACTACTCTTGCTGCAAACCTTTGCACTTTCTCTAATTTCTTGACGTGCTTGACTAGGTGTGGATTCCAAACTGGTGCTGCATATTCCAGTATGGGCCTGACGTAAATGGTATACAGAGTCTTGAACGAATCCTTTCTGAGGTATCGGTACGCTATCCGTATTGCCAAGCGCCCGTATGCTGCAGCAGTTATCTGATTGATGTGCGCCTCAGGAGATATGCTCGGTGTTATACTCACCCCCAAATCTTTTTCCTTGAGGAGGTTTGCAGTCTTTGGCCATCTAAACTATATTGTGTCTGCGGTCTTCTTTGCCCTTCCCCAATCTTCATGACTTTGCATTTGGCAGTGGTAAATTCAAGGAGACAGTTGCTGGACCAGGCTTGTAGCCTGTCCAGGTCTCTATGTAGTCCTGCCTGATCCTCATCCGATTTGATTCTTCTCATTAACTTCGCATCATCTGCAAACAAGGACACTTCTGAGTCTATCCCTTCCGTTATGTCGTTCACATATACCAAGAACAGCACAGGTCCTAGGACTGACCCCTGTGGAACCCCGCCTCTTCCTGCTGCTCTTTCCACTTGGAGCTCAACTATGTAGTCGAAGCACAGAACCACATGATCACTAGCTCCCAGGGGCCTTTCATACATGATACCCTCGATGTCCGAACTACTCAAAGTGAATACAAGGTTCAGCCTTGCTGGTTCATCCTCTCCTCTCTCTCTGGTAGTGTGTGTGTGTGTACTCACCTATTTGTACTCACCTATTTGTGGTTGCAGGGGTCGAGTCACAGCTCCTGGCCCCGCCTCTTCGCTGATTGCTACTAGGTCCTCTCTCTCCCTGCCCCATGAGCTCTATCATACCTCGCCTTAAAACTATGTATGGTTCCTGCCTCCACCACATCACTTTCTAGGCTATTCCATGGCCTGACTACTCTATGACTGAAGAAATACTTCCTAACATCCCTTTGATTCATCTGAGTCTTCAACTTCCAATTGTGACCTCTTGTATCTGTGTCCCATCTCTGGAACATCCCGTCTTTGTCCACCTCGTCTATTCCGCGCAGTATTTTATATGTCGTTATCATGTCTCCCCTGACCCTCCTGGCCTCCAGTGTCGTCAGGCCGATTTCCCTCAACCTTTCTTCATAGGACAATCCCCGTAGCTCTGGGACTAGTCTTGTTGCAAACCTTTGCACTTTCTCTAATTTCTTGACGTGCTTGACTAGGTGTGGATTCCAAACTGGTGCTGCATACTCCAGTATGGGCCTGACGTAGATGGTGTACAGAGTCTTAAAACGAATCCTTACTGAGGTATCGGAACGCTATCCGTAGGTTTGCCAGGCGCCCGTATGCTGCAGCAGTTATCTGATTGATGTGCGCCTCAGGAGATATGCTCGGTGTTATACTCACCCCCAGATCTTTTTCCTTATGGGGTTTTTGCAGTCTTTGGCCACTAAACTATATTGTTCCTGCGGCTTCTTTGCCCTTCCCAATCTTCATGACTTTGCATTTGGCAGGGTTAAATTCAAGGAGCCAGTTGCTGGACCGGGCTTGTAGCCTGTCCAGATCTCTTTGTATCCTGCCTGATCCTCGTCCGATTCGATTCTTCTCATTAACTTCACATCGCCCTGCAAACAAGGACACTTCTGAGTCTATCCCTTCCGTTATGCCCGTTCACGTATACCAAGAACAGCACGGGTCCTAGGACTGCCCCCTGTGGAACCCCGCTTGTCACCTATTTGTGGTTGCAGGGGTCGAGTCTTAGCTCCGTGTGTGTACTCACCTATACTCACCTAGTTGAGGTTGCGGGGGTCGAGTCCGAGCTCCTGTGGTGTGTGTGTGTGTGTGTGTGTGTGTGTGGTGTGTACTCACCTATTTGTGTTGCAGGGGTCGAGTCTTAGCTCCTGTGTGTGTGTGTGGTGTTTTGTGTGTGTGTGTGTGTGTGTGGTTGTGTGTGTGTGTGGTATGTGCGTGTGTGTGTGTGTATGTGTGTGTGTGTGTGTGTGTGGTTTTGTTGTGTGTGTGTGTATGAGCGTGTGTTTTGTACTCACCTAGTTGTACTCACCTAGTTGTACTCACCTAGTTGAGGTGCGGGGGTCGAGTCCGAGCTCCTGGCCCCGCCTCTTCACTGATCGCTACTAGGTCACTCTCTCTGAACCGTGAGCTTTATCATACCTCTGCTTAAAGCTATGTATGGATCCTCCCTCCACTACATCGCTTCCCAACTATTCCACTTACTGACTACTCTGTGGCTGAAGAAATACTTCCTAACACCCTGTGATTCATCTGTGTCTTCAACTTCCAACTGTGTCCCCTTGTTACTGTGTCCAATCTCTGGAACATCCTGTCTTTGTCCACCTTGTCAATTCCTCTCAGTATTTTGTATGTCGTTTTCATGTCCCCCCTATCTCTCCTGTCCTCCAGTGTCGTCAGGTTGATTTCCCTTAACCTCTCCTCGTAGGACATACCTCTTAGCTCTGGGACTAAATCCCTTTTTGCAAACCTTTGCACTTTCTCTAGTTTCTTTACGTGATTGGCTAGGTGTGGGTTCCAAACTTTGGGGGCCCCATACTACAATAGGGCCTAACGTACACGGTGTAAAAGGTCCGAACGATTCCTTATTAAGATGTCGGAATGCTGTTCTGAGGTTTGCTAGGCGCCCCAATCTGCAGCAGTTATTTGATTGATGTGCGCTTCAAGGGGATGTGCCTGGTGTTATACTCACCCCAAGACTTTTTCCTTGAGTGAGGTTTGTAGTCTCTGGCCCCCCAGACTGTACTCCGTCTGCGGTCTTCTTTTCCCTTCCCCAATCTTCATGACTTTGCACTTGAAAGGATTGAACTCCAGGAGCCAATTGCTGGACCAGGTCTGCAGCCTGTCCAGATCCCTTTGTAGTTCTGCCTGGTCTTCGATCGAGGAATTTTTCTCATCAATTTCACTCATCTGCAAACGGGGACACCTCAGATCACCCTTTCCCGTCTGTCGTTCAAAAATTTCCGAAACAGCACGGGCCCTAGGACTGACCCCTGGGGGACCCCGCTGGTCACAGGGCCCACTCTGAACCTCGCCACTACCATACTCGCTGCTGTTTTCCGACAAGATTCCCGATCCATTGTGTGCCTTCCCTGTTACCCCTGTTTGGGTCCTCCAGTTTTTGCAAAAATTCTTGTGGGGAACTTTTTAAAAAAGCCTTCTTGCAGCCCAAGAATTGCAATCCTCAACCCTCTCTTCCTTGTCTTACTGCGTCACCATGTCATAGAACTCCAGTAGGTTTGGAACAGGATTTCCCGTCCCTGAAACCATGTTGCTCTGTTTTGAATCATTCCTTCTAGGTGTTCCCCACTCTTTTCCCCCGATAATCTTCTCCATATTTTGATACTAACTTCAGTGACACTGGGTCTGTAGTTTAATGCTTTATGTCTGTCTCCTTTTTTAAAGATTGGGACTACATTTGCTTCTTCCATGCCCAGGCAATCTCCCGTTTCGATAGATTATTTAAATTTTTGTTTGGGGGACACATAGGCCTCTCTCCCTCTCTCAATACCCCTGGAGAGATGTTTCTGGCCCCATTGCCTTTGAGGTATCTAGCTCACCAGAAGCCTCTTCACTTTTCCTCGGTTTTGGGACTGTGTCCAGACATGGTGGTGTGCCCCGCCTCTCCTCTTTCTGGAGCCCCCTTTTGTCTCCTCTGTGAACACTTCTTTGAATTCTTGTTTAGTTCCTCACATACTTCACGGTTTATTTCTTTTTGTTCTCCTCCTTCCTTCCTTTGCCTATTACCTGGGCCTTGACTGTTTTTTTTCCCCCTGATGTGGCTGTACAACATTTCGGGGCAGATTTGGCTTTCGCTGCAGTTATTTTCATATTGTCTTTGGGCCCCCCTTTTATCTGGCATATTCGTTTTTGGCTCTACGACTGCTCCCTTTTCTCTGGGTCCTTTGCCTTCTATATTTCTTTCCC
>NW_026509222.1:0-14881 GCF_026875155.1 Cherax quadricarinatus
TGTGAGGGTTTCGCACCCTGGAAAAATCACCAAATTTGCCCTAAATGCTCTGCACAACAAGCTGCTTTCCATGTGGTAGTATATCTTCGAGTCAGCTAGACCTGTATACCTTGTACATGTTAACTTGTAAAAATAAATATTATTATTACCTGGTTTTAGAAGGTTTATAAAGGGGGCCCAGGAGTAGGAGAGTTACATATAAGAAGCCAAACTTTTTTTTTGCATTAACCTTGCAGATTTGATGCCTCAGTTGTGTGAGAGCGAAAGTCTGGCAGCTCTTTCCGGCCTTTGAGATTAACTGAGCGATGGGTACAAACTACAGAACAATTGTAATCTACATAAATGTTTATCAGAGGATTATAATCTACAGAGGAAATGGGTGTCATGTACTTTATGAGAAATATTTGATATAATTTCCTCATCTGAAAGAGGACGCAGTAGTGAGTGAGACATATTGTTGGTTGAGAGACTGAGACTGTGAAATTATTTAAGTTACTGCATATACGAAATACACAGTAATTAGAAAGTCCGTAGGATGAACAACATTATCGGTGTCCCGTTGCCTGGTAGGCCCCGCTCTCGCCTCCCACACTGTGTCCGTGGTTCAACCCCCCGGTAAGGGTGGAAATGTTGGGCTTGTTTCCTTACACCTGCTGCCCCTGTTCGCCTAGCAAGCAAGTAGGTACCTGGTGTTAGCCGATTGCTGTAGGCTGCATCCTGGGGACAAGATTGAAGGACCCAGAGGAAATAAGACAGTCCACGAAGACGTGGTGGCCTGACTGCACGACACGCTGTCTCTTCCAGTGAGGCGGAGTTCAAGTTCTTTGAGGAATACGGACATGAGTGGAAATGGTTAGGTTAAGTTTATTTAGGTACAGGAACACATAAGTACAATTATATCTAGTAAGAGAGATAAATCCCCCAAAATTAATTTTTCCTCGTTATTTAGAGGTATAACTGTAAGTATAGATAGTTGAGTCAGGTAAAATTCTTTCTTGCTATTCTTTTTTGTTACATATTTTATACCGATAAGACTGTGTATTAAATTTATAAGTCACTGGTAGAGTATTATACTTCTACGTTTTCTGTGGTTGGTACATCATGTTCATTTTCTTTAAAAGAACTAGAAGGTAAACTACCTCAACAACTGTTTACTTCATGCTTTATTAAATGCATTATTTAGCAACTATTTTTTTTATTTAGGATTTGGGTACAGAATAAATATTTTTACATAAACAAAAGTCGTCATTTACAATGTAATCTGCTAAAAACTTCACTATTTTTTGGGCAAGATTAAAAATTTAAACTTACTAACTTATACATTTGGAATGTTCAGGTAATCAGGAAAGGAACCATATTTTTCTTATTCATTTTACACAAACGTCTTTTTCAGGAGTCTTCTACATCATTTTCACAATTTTTACATTAGTTTCATACTCGGGATGACAGCCTCACTTTCTGTTGGTGACAGTCCTGTTAAACTGACAAGAAGTCCAAGTAGATATTATTATTATTATTATAATCAAGGGGGAAGCACTAAACCCGTAGGATTATACAGCGCCTATGGGGGGATGGAAGGCATTCAGGCTTAATTCAGGGAACTGGAGCACAGATCCAATTCCCTCACCAGCGTCAAGGAGCCTTCCTTGAGGGGTCCAAGTAGATAAATAAGTAAGATGGACTTCAAAAGCCTAGAAACCTGTCTCTAGTTACATATTTTACCTGAGACACATCATGCAACTGGGTCCGGTGGACTGCGCCTGTGTCGAGGAGGACGCCTGTAAAGTATCTTCGTTTCCTCAGCCGAGATAATCAACCTCAGGATGTTTTGAGTGTTGGAGGATCCAGTGGTGTAAGTCATTATATTACCAGCAAAGGTAATCATATAATGATCGGCCTGGCTAGGCATAACATTTAGTAAAGCATTAATAAGAATACTGAATAATGTGGGACTGAGCACATCTCCCTGTGGGGTTCCAAACTCAAAGTCTTTAGTGATCTCTCAATGCCCCTGGAACAGCACAGAAGACTGTGTTGTTCCAGGGACATTCAGCTGAGAAGCCATTCGTCTACAATCTCTACATCTTTTCGAGCAAGTTAGCTTTACCCAAAGGCAGATTTAAAGTCAACGAAGATATTGTAGAAACTGTCAGTGTGCAGAGAAGGGTGTTATGGAATGAATCACACTCCATGCAGACAAAACACATGACCATGGAGACACAAACTGTTTGACTCTATACAGGATAGGATTCAGAATCAGCCCCTAAAATGTTCTACTCAAGCGGCTGGTAAGAGGGTAGCATGCATTTTTGACAGCAATGTAAGTTAGTACAGGTACACATATGTATAGTTATCATACATAGTTTAACACATGTGCAAATTATCTAGGATAACCCAAAAGAGTCAGTGACTTATTTCCACTGGGGTCCCTTTTTAAACAAATATTTATTATATTAGAGACAAATTTGACACTGATTCAGTTAGGGATGTGATATAATTATTGTGTTTGTCTGAGACGCTTGTGTTATAATTAAGGACAGACATAGCTGACATTAACAGCATATTATATAAAAAGCTCCTGGTTCCGCGGAGCATTTCGGGCAACTTAGATTAATCTTGTCCCCCAGGGTGCGACCTATACCAGTCAGTTAACACCCAGGTACCTTTCTCCTGCTAGGTGAACAGGGACAACAGGTGTTTTCAGGAAACACGTCCAATGTTTCCACTTCTAACCGGGATCTAACACTGACACTCAGTGCGTGAGCTGAGTGCGTTACCAACCGAACAGATGGATATCAAAACCAAAAAATATATAAGAATGCTATAGCTTGAGATCTGTCAACTAAAAAATTTGTTCTTATATTAAATAGTGTGGGAAATGATGCAAAATATGTGACTGATACAACGAGAGACACTAATGGCCTCTTGCTAATGGACTCGTAATACAAATTTAAATATATATTAATAACAGGGAGACGTAAGCATGTAACAATAGTGTGTGACCAGACTTACCTGGAGTTCATTACCTTTGTAAATTGTGAGTTCATTACCTTTGTAAATTGTGAGTTCATTACCTCTGTAACTTGCTCAGCTGTCAAAACTTTGGAGTCCAGTCCCTGGACCAATTATGTACCTCTGTAATCTTTTGACTACCGCCCACAGGATGGGTATGGGGTGCATAATAAACATATTAAACTAACTAACTAACTAACTGTATATAAAAGCTCAAACAGCGGGTCATCAACTCAGACCCGCGTAAGGAAAGTTTCCTGACGAACCTTAACTAACCTGTGTATATAAACATTGTTTTAACACGTTACTTGTTGTAATATAGTGATGTATGCAGTGCAAGAAATTAAGTGGATAAGTGAACATTTTAATGAGATTAAAACTAGGAGAAATAATGACATTTTTTTTATTAAATGATTAATATACAGTATTAAATGTGGAGACAATGCTGCTCACCTGGTGTAAATATGCTCACCTGGGTGGTAAATATTGCTCACCTGGTGGTAAATATTGCTCACCTGGTGGTAAATATTACTCGCCTGGTGGTAAATATTGCTCACTGGTGGTAAATATTGCTCACCTGGTGGTAAAATTACTCGCCTGTGGTAAATATTGCTCACCTGGTGGTAAATATTGCTCACCTGGTGGTAAATATTACTCGCCTGGTGGTAAATATTGCTCACCTGGTAGTAAATATTGCTCCACCTGTGTAGTAAAATATTGCTCACACTGGTAGTAAATATTGCTCACCTGGTGGTAAATATTGCTCACCTGGTGGTAAATATTACTCGCCTGGTGGTAAATATTGCTCACCTGGTAGTAAATATTGCTCACCTGGTAGTAAATATTGCTCACCTGGTAGTAAATATTGCTCACCTGGTGGTAAATATTGCTCACCTGGTTTGTAAAAAATTGCTCACCTGGTAGTAAATATTTCTCACCTGGTAGTAAATTTTTTGTTCACCTGGTAGTAAATATTGTTCACCTGGTGGAAAAAAAATTGCTCACCTGGTAGTAAAAAATTGCTCACCTGGTAGTAAATATTGTTCACCCTGGTAGTAAAATTGTTCACCTGGTAGTAAATATTGTTCACCTGGTATAATATTGCTCACCTGGTAGTAAATAATTGTTCACCTGGTAGTAAATATTTTTCACTTGGTAGTAAAATATTGCTCACCTGGTAGTAAAATATTGCTCACCTGGTAGTAAACATTGTTCACCTGGTAGTAAATATTGCTCACCTGGTAGTAAATATTGCTCACTGGTAGTAAATATTGTTCACCTGGTAGTAAATATTTTTCACCTGGTAGTAAATATTGTTCACCTGGTAGTAAATATTGTTCACCTCTGGAGTAAATATTGTTCACCTGGTAGTAAATATTGTTTCACGCTGGTAGTTAAAAAATTTCTCACCTGGTAGTAAATTTTTGTTCACCTGGTAGTAAATATTGTTCCCTGGTAGTAAATATTGTTCACCTGGTAGTAAATATTGCTCACCTGGTAGTAAAATTGCTCACCTGGTAGTAAAATTGCTCCCTGGTAGTAAATATTGCTCACCTGGTGGTAAATATTGCTCACCTGGTAGTAAAAAATTGCTCACCTGGTAGTAAATATTGCTCCCCCTGGTGGTAAATATTGCTCACCTGTAGTAAATATTGCTCATTGCTGGGAGTAAATATTGCTCACATGGTGGTAAATATTTCTCACCTGGTGGTAAATAATTTCTCACCTGGTGGTAAATATTGCTCTCCGCTGGTGATAAATATTGCTCACCTGGTATAAATATTGCTACCTGGGGGAAAAAATTGCTCACTTCTGGTAGTAAATTGCTCACCTGGTTTGTAAATATTGCTCACCTGGTAGTAAATATTGCTCACCTGGTACTAAATATTTCTCACCTGGTAGTAAATTTGCTCACCTGGTAGTAAATATTGCTCACCTGGTACAAATAAATTTCTCACCTGGTAGTAAATATTGCTCACCTGGTACTAAATAATTGCTCACCTGGGAGAAATATTGCTCACCTGGTAGTAAATATTGCTCACCTGGTAGTAAATATTGTTCACCTGGGAGTAAAATTGCTCACCCGGTAGTAAATATTGCTCACCTGGTAGTAATTATTGTTTCACCTGGTAGAAAATATTGCTCACCTGGTATAAATATTGCTCACCTTGTAGTAAATATTGTTCACCTGGTAGTAAATATTGCTCACACTGGTAGTAAATATTGCTCACCTGGTAGTAAATATTGCTCACCTGGTAGTAATTTTTGTTCACCTGGTAGTAAATATTGCTCACCTGGTAGTAAATATTGCCACCTGGTAGTAAATATGCTCACCTGGTAGTAAAATTGCTCACCTGGTAGTAAATATTTTATGTGAGAGATAAGAGAAGCTTGTATAAATTTCATGGGTAAACTATATTTATCTTCAAACTACTGTGAGCTTGTAACAGCACCCCCCCCCCCCCCCGGGGGAGAACCACTGGGTTTACCTGCTAGCCAGGGTAAGCCCGTAGTGTCACTCTACTACTGACTCTCCTGCTAGCCAGGGTAAGCCAGTAGTGTTCACTCTACACTGACTCTCCTGCTAGCCCGGGTAAGTCAGTATGTCACTCTACTACTGACTCTCCTGCTAGCCAGGTAAGTCAGTAGTGTCACTCTACTAAATGACTCTCCTGCTAGCCAGGGTAAGTAGTAGTGTCACTCTACTACTGACTCTCCTGCTAGCCAGGGTAAGTCAGTAGTGTACCTCTACTACTGACTCTCCTGCTAGCCAGGGTAAGCCAGTAGTGTCACTCTACTACTGACTCTCCTGCTAGCCAGGGAAGCCCGTTTGTGTCACTCTACTACTGACCTCCTGCTAGCCAGGGTAAAAACCAGTAGTGTCACCTACTATACTACTCCCTGCTAGCCAGGGGAAGTCAGTAGTGTCACTCTACTACTGACTCTCCCTGCTAGCCAGGGTAAGTAGTAGTGTCACTCTACTACTGACTCTCCGCTAAACCAGGGTAAGGGCAGTAGTGTCACTCTACTACTGACTCTCCTGCTAGCCAGGGTAAGCCAGTAGTGTCACTCTACTACTGACTCTCCTGCTAGCCAGGGTAAGTCAGTAGTGTCACTCTAACTACTGACTCTCCTGCTAGCCAGGGTAACCAGTAGTTCACTCTACTACTGACTCTCTGCTAGCCAGGGTAAGTCAGTATGTCACTCTACTACTGACTCTCCTGCTAGCCAGGGTAAGCCATAGTGTTCCCCTCTACTACTGACCTCTCCTGCTAGCCAGGGTAAGTCAGTAGTGTCACTCTACTACTGACTCCCCCTGCTAGCCAGGGTAAGCCAGTAGTGTCCCCCTCTACTACTGACTCCCTGCTAGCCAGGGTAAGCCAGTAGTGTCACTCTACTACTGACTCTCCTGCTAGCCAGGGTAAGCCAGTAGTGTCACTCTACTACTGACTCTCCTCCCGGTAAGTCCTCGGGATTGATCATTGCATTAAGTTACCAACATTGGCTTAGGTTTAATCTGGTTACTGGGTGTGTCTGTGCCATAACCAGGGTGTCCTCTGGTAACTTCTGTGTTTTCTCATCCCGTAGGATTGGAATCGGGGTGGCTCCAGTTTGCAGACCATGAGGGACTGGCTCTGTGTGAGTGTACCCACCTATTATACTCGCCTAATTGTGGTTACAGGGGTCGATTTATTGCTCCCGACCCCGCCTCTTCACTGGTCCTACTGTGTGTGTGTCTTACGGCATTGTTACATGTTACTGATTTCTCTTTTTACTTCACTGGTTCTCACTCTCTGAGGGGAGAACAATTAGGTCATTTGAGGGAGTTTGAGTCTCTCAGATATTGAAAGTTTTTGACCATCCCCCAGGATGCGACCCACAACAGTCGACTAACACCAGGTACCTATTTACTGCTAGGTGAACAGAGGCAACGGTGTAAGAGACTTGCCCATACGTCTCGCCCTGCCCGGATGTTGTGTGTGTGTGTGTGTGCTCGCGCGCGCTTGTCTGTCTTTGTCTCTGTCCAAGTTCCATCCTAATCGTATGCTTGAATTACAATTCGGATATTCGGCCGACTCGCTAGCCTCCACCTCACCGAGTTGGCTCAAGAAAATCCGTATGAACATCTGCATTGACCAGGGCTCCTTCCTTGAGTATACCTGGAGAAGGTTTGGGAGAATCAACGCCCCCGCGGCCCGGTCTGCGACCAGGTCTCATAGTGGTTTAAGGCCTGATCAGCCAGGCTGTTACTGTTGGCCTCACGCAACCTGACGCACGAACCACAGCCCAGCTGGTCAGGTGCTGACTTTAGGTGATTGTCCAGTGCCTTCTTGAAGACAGCCAGGGTCTATTGGTAATCCCCCTTATGATGCTGGGAAGCAGTTGAACAGTCTTGGGCCCCTGACACTTATTGTGTTCTCTTAACGTGCTAGTGACACCCTGCTTTTCATTGGGGATGCTGCATCGTCTGCCGAGTCTTTTGCTTTTCATAGGCAGTGATTTTCGTGTGCAAGTTTGGTACTAAATCCCCTAGGATTTTCCAAGTGTATACAATCATGTATCTCTCTCGCCTGCGTTCCGGAAGTACAGGTTGAGGAACTTCAAGCGTTCCCAGTAACTGAGGTGTTTTAATCGCATTATGTGTGCAGATTGTATACGATACGTTATCCTGGTCAACCCTGCATCATCACCTCGGTACTACAAGGAAATCTGACCGGAACATCTACGACTTCGCCTGTATTCTACAAATTATCTACGGAGCATTCAAGATACCAGCAACATCCCTTGTTAATTTTGGTCATTGTAATTTTATTTTTTTTTTTCAATTGATTCAAGTTAATAAACTTTCATATTTTTCTCTTTTTCTTATTTTATATCGTCTTTGATTATCAGTTGAGTTTATATACTTTTTTACTATATTATTCATAAAGGAACGTGAGATCTCAGCCTCGTCCTGGGTTCCATTCCTCACACAAATGGTCCAAGTCAAAACCGTAACATCGTCGTAAGCTCCTCTCTCCTATGTGCGGGTTATTTGTTTATTGTTCCAGTCGCGGTATTGTGTCTTTCTGTTCTTTCCATTCCTCACACTGTAATTACCTGGATGTTAGTGGTATTATGTAGTGGGTTCATAAGGAGGGTGGGATAAGACTGGGTTTGGAAGCCCAGGTTTTGGTCTATAAATTGTGCTGTATATAACGAGCATGTTAAACACAGAGGTGCACTCAGCAGCATGAAGACACAAGGGGGAGGTAATGTCCTGGGCTCCGCTTGTACCGGTGGTGAGCGTCCCGCTTATATATAAGAACATAAGAACATAAGAACGAAGGAACACTGCAGAAGGCCTACTGGCCCATGCGAGGCAGGTCCAAGTCCCTAACCGGGTTAAGCCAATGCACCCAACCTAGTCAGGTCAGGTCACATTGACTCAAGGGAGGAACACGGCAACCGACCCGTTAGCACAAGCTATCAGGTCTAACTCACACCCACCCACATCTACTCATGATTTTTCCAACCTATTTTTAAAGCACACAACGTTTCTGGCCTCTAAAAACGGTACTTGGGAGTTTGTTCCACTCATCCACAACTCTATTACCAAACCAGTACTTTCCTATATCCCTCCTGAATCTGAATTTTTCCAATTTAAAACCATTGCTGCGAGTCCTGTCTAGGCTAGATATTATCAGCACACATTTACATCCCCTTTATTTATTCCTGTTTTTCCACTTATAAACCTCAATCATATCCCCCCTAATTCTACGTCTTTCTAGAGAGTGCAGTTTCAGGGCCCTTAGTCTATCCTCATGGGGAAAGGGTTTTTTCTGATACAGGGGATAAATCTTTGTCTTTCTCCTTTGTACATTTTCCAGAGAATTTATATCCATTCTGTAATACGGTGACCAAAACTGTGCAGAAATAATCTAAATGAGGCCAACCAAGGATGTTAAAAGATTGAAGAACAACCTGAGGACTCCTATTATTTATGCTTCTTGATAGAAAACCAAGGATTCTATTAGCTTTATTGCGAACACTTATGCACGTTGTCTTGGTTTCAGATTACTGCTAACCAGAATCCTAAATCTTTTTCGCAATCCGTAATATTAAGATCTACATTATTTAGTTTTTTATGTGGCATGGTTATTGTCCTGTCCAACAATTTAGAACTTTGCATTTGTCCCAATTAAACTGCATCTGCCACTTCTCCGACCCCCTGCATCAGTCTATTCAAATCTTCCTGGAGTGCTCGAATGTCCTCGTCAGAATGAATTTTGACGGCCTATTTTGGTTCATCGGGAAAAATTGCCGATGTCGCTCTTTATGCCCTCATCTATGTCGTTTATGTAGATTGTGAACAGCAGGGGGGCCCCAAAACTGACCCCTGTGGAACACCGCTCGTGACGCTTCCCCACTCTGATTTCTCCCCCTTTATGCAAACTCTCTGCTGCCTATTTTTCAACCATGCCTCTATCCAGGAAAAAATTTCTCCTCCTATTTCCATGTGCTTTAATTTTCCTCAATAGTCCTCTGATGTGGGACCCTGTCAAAAAACCTTACTGAAGTCCAAATACACAATATCAAAATTCGTTACCATGATCTACCTCCTCAAATACCTTAGTGAAAAAAGTTAATAAATTCGTAAGGCAGGAACGTCCCTTTGTAAAACCATGCTGAGATTCGTTGATTAATTTATGCTTTTCAAGGTGGCTACGAACTGCCTCGGCAATTATTGATTCCATAAATTTTCCCACTAGGAGGTTAGGCTTATTGGTCTATAGTTCGAAGCTAAGGACCTGTCACCTGTTTGAAAATAGGGATCAATTTGCCATTTTCCACTTATCGGCACCCTGCCCAGTTTGTAGTGAATGTTGAAAAGATTGCCAAAAGGGGTGCAAGCTCCTCTTTACATTCCTTTAGAACCCTTGCAACATTCACGGGCCAGGGGATTGTTAGGTTTAATTTATTTTTGCCAAGGACCCTTCACTTTTGACCCAATAGTGCACAGTTTTTTTTCGCCTGTTCTACATAATTTACATTACTGGAATATCACGGTATCCCCTGTGTAAAAAAGAGAGGAAGTATGTGTTAAAAATTCTACACATTCCTTATAAATGTCAGTGACTGACCCAGGAACTTTTTTGTGGGCCCAAACTTTTCCCCCGATCTTACTTCTGTATACCTGAAAGAATCCTTTTGGGGGTTTGCTTCGATTCTCTGCAACTTTAACCCCTAATCTCTTTTTGCTTTTTCTAATTCCCTTTTTTTTTTCTCTCTTTAACTGAAATTCGATTTCTTAATTGCCCCCTCCTCTTTTATTTGCCTATTATGCCTCTCTTTGACCAATCAGATATTTAACCCATTGTTCATCCATTTAGGATCATTTTTGTTGAAATCTGATTCCCTATTTGGAACAAATTTACTGAGCAGCTAGAACTATGCCCTGGAAAGCATTATATCGTGCAACCATCACCACCTACCTGACACCCTAGCTCAGGTATTCAGTTCAGCCCACCTAAGTAATTTTTCAGTCCATGAAATCACCATGAACTGCAATGCGTTTCCTGCTATACATTCCAGGCTGCAAGGTACGAGAGCAGAACATGCATGCTGGTTGTCACTGCTGCCATGAGCAGCACCAGCGAATCATCACTCTTGCCATGATCAGTCACCAGCTGGACATTCATCACTGCTGCCATGAGCAGCACCAGCTGGATTCATCACTGCTGCCATACAGCACCAGCTGGATTCATACATCTGCTGCCATGAGCAGCACCAGCTGGATTCATCACATGCTGCCATGAGCAGCACCAGCTGGATTCATCACTGCTGCCATTGAGCATGCACCAGCTGGATTCATCACTGCTGCCATGAGCAGCACCAGCTGGATTCATCACTGCTGCCATGAGCAGCACCAGCTGGATTCATCACTGCTGCCATGAGCAGCACACAGCTGGATTCATCACTGCTGCCATGAGCAGCACCAGCTGGATTCATCACTGCTGCCATGAGCAGCACCAGCTGGATTCATCACCTGCTGCCATGAGCAGCACCAGCTGGATTCATCACTGCTGCCATGAGCAGCACCAGCTGGATTCATCACTGCTGGTTTGATTATCTAGCTTTATAACAGTCAACAGTAAGGTAGAAATAGTAATCAGAGCATTTATACTGACGACGTTTTTCTCAGTGTTTCGCTGAGTGTTGGACTGTATTTGTCCTGACTCTATCATAACCTTCATTATAACTACACTTCGTTGAAGACAGAAATTATCACGTTATAAGGTAAGACCTTAAAACATGCCATGTTTCGCTACAAATCGTTTACAAATCCACCTGGATTGGCCAAACACCTAGTGAGCGAAACTATTCGCAGTGAAACCTGAATGTCACGCAGGTCTATTTACACTGTGTAGTTCAACCAGTTTCCCTGTAACCACTGATACAGAAAATAGGTGAAGAGGCGAGTACCTGGGTGATGTGACCTATGCTGCTGCATGGATCGGGTCACATGAAGGCAGGTGACCAGAACCATGCAACAGGGGTTCGATGAGAGAAGTGGTGGTTGCAAGGGAGATAACTGTCGACTGTTATGGAAGCGATGTACTGTAATCGTGGCGGAGCCCAGCCTGTCCAACTGCTAAACTTGAACGAGAATAAGGGATAGGCCTGAGGGTCACGTGACGTTAGGCTTGCCAGGGAGCCTGCTTATAAATGGAGTGTACCTGGAGAGTGTTTAGGGTCAACGTCCCTGCGGCCCGGGTCTATGACCAGGCCTCGTGGTGGACCAGGGCCTGATCAACAAGGCGGTTTCTATAATAATACTACACAATACGCTGGCAGGTTTTCGCTAGCGTGAATTCGCCCTGGTGTCACTAGCATGTAAAACAAGTAGGGACCGTCGTGGGCTTGTAGATCACATGCTTCATATGTTCTATTTACGAGTATATGTGATCTTTTGTAAATCATTCTTTTGTATTGTGTAGAATCGTTACTATATTCGTCTTTTGTAGTGTTGTCAGACCGTTTATACTGTATTTTTATTATTTTGCCTGCATGTTTGGGACTCCTGATGTACGTAAATAGTGAATATATGTACACGATCCACTGAAGGTCACTGTGCTGACCTCCAGTTCAAAATTCCCGGCTTGCCTGTTCGCAGGTATATAGCCTCGATTTTGAGATGTGGAGGGCCCGGTGGAAAGATACTCTGCAGAAAGGCAGGGCTCTGACCAGTCGCAGGGGCTTGACCCCGAAATCCTCTCCAGTATTAATTTCCCCCGGTAAACTCAGTTTAAGAAGTGGTTATCATTTTAAAAGTTCCATCTTCTTTCAAACCCCAAAACTCACAACACTGTTTCTGCTCTGCTGGTTTATACTGCTAGGACTGTTTGAAGCTGCTACCTCTCTACCTGGTGGTTGTTCCGAGGATCAACGCCCCCCGCAGCCTAGTCCTTGACCAGGCTATACGGTGGATCAGGGCCTGATCAACCATGCTGTTACTGCTGGCCAAATGCAATTCAACGTATGAGCCAAGGCCCGGCTGAGTGGGTGCTGAATTTAGATATATATCCAATTCCCTTTTGAAGGCAGCCAGGGGGTTTATTGGTAATTATCTTTGTGTGATAGGAGGCTGTTGAACAGTCTTGACTCCTGGACACTTATTGTGGGTTTTTTTTTCCTCTTGGTGTACTCATGTCGCCCATACTTTCAAATGGGGATGTTACAACCACCTGCCCAGCTTTTTGCTTTTGTAAAGAGTGATTTTTGGGAGCAGATTTGGGACCAGTCCCTCTTTTCAGATGCAATTTATGATCTCTTTCGCCTGCATTCCGGGGAGTACAGGCCAATTAACTCCAAACGTTCCCAGTAAATAAGAGGCGCTTGACTGAATTTATACATGCAGTGAAGGTTCTCTGTTCATCCTCTAAATCTGCAATTTCACCTGCCTTGAATGCTGCAGTTAGTGTACAGCAATATTCCAGCTTAAGAGAGATCCTGTGCTGACAGTTATATAGCATCTGTATATGAGTTATCTCAGACATCAGAGGTTGTACACTTGTACATTCCGCGAGTATAAGCAGTTTCCCCATGTTCATTTCCTTTTCAAGCAAATCTGCTTCCGTATGTCCTATTTGTAGCTAGCGATCTCTTGGAGAGGAAGGTTTATATTTGTAGTTACATACATATACAATATATATGTTTGGATTAATTTTTCTTGCTGCAATTTCCGTATGTCAAGTGTCAGGAGTGTGCTCTGCCTCTGCCTGACGCACGATGCTACTCGCCCTAATACCCCCGAAACGCGGTCATAAGGGCCTTTTCTGGGACGGGTCTAAGACATGGTGAATCTGCGATGTGTATTATACACATTACTATATATTTACTGGCTTATTAAAGTGAAATGTGGATAGATGGTAAGGTGATATGTTTTCCCTCGTAGTCCCGTATCCCCCGCTCAGTTTGACGTAAGCAATAGTGGAGGGTGGGTGTTATTGTTGCTGCTCTGCTGCCTTGTGTGACTTGCCACTGGATTTTACTGAGTCCTCGCCATGAGTGAGCGGTTCAAGGTGTCCTCCGTAGGGGACGGCGGACCGCAAACCAACTACGGGTCGATAGATAACGATGAATTCGACGGTAAGGGGTCGGCACCCACGTCACCTGGTGGTGGAGGGAGTTTGGGTGGTGGTGGTGGTGATGATGGAGATAGTCTGGGTAGTGTTGGGGCTGCTACTGGCGACCCAGACACACCTACACCACTCAGCTTCAGCATGGCCAACGGTAACTAACATCTCTCTAACTAACAGCATGGTAGCTAGTATCCTCGCCCGCCCTCCCACCATTGCTTTACCTTGCCTTTCCCTCCATAACTTCCATGGTGGTGCATGTACACGCTATTTCACGCCTCCTGCTGCACTTCACGCCCGCGTTCGTCCTCGTGGGCGTGGCTGGCCTTGAAGGCACACCCACACACACCCACGCACACCCACAACTGTTGTTTTTATACCGATGCTTCGTTGAGGTTCCCAATGGTGAGTCACTGTTCACTCTAGCGGGGTTAGTGGGTGTTGTAACCCTTCCTCCCCTTCCCCCCCTTAACCCGGCAATAAAGGGGGTATGCTCCTCCCTCACCCTTCAAGGGAGGTTCCTTGAGGCTAGTCAGGGGCTCTTGATCTTGAGAATTGGATCTGTGCTTCAGATCCCTGAATTGACCCTGAATACCTTCTAACAACCCCCCCCCATAGACGCTGTATAATCCCTACGGGTTTAGCACTCTAATCACTGACCTTCCCCTTTACTCTTTGGTCTCTAGGTCCAATTTTCTAGTTCTTGTGCAGTGTCAGATTTCAGGAACGTAAAAAAAAAAAAAATGAGAAAACTTTGGGTGGTTGACCCCTACCCTGGTGTTCCCACGTGCCCGCTGCCAGACGTGCCTCCAGCACACCCTTTTTCCCCACTCCCCTTTCCCTTCTAAGGGGGAGTGCTCTTGATCCTGTGAATTTAGAGCTATCTTCCTGATCCTTGGATCAAACCTGATAGCCCCTCATCCCCCCAGGAGCTGTGTGACACCTACTGTCTTAGCGCTTTCTCATTTATAACCCCCCCCATCACCGTTTCAAATTCTTCTAGCAATGTGTAATGAAGTGCGGACCTGGAAGTGCTCAAGTGTTGAGTAAGTGTTATGCTAGACACTTTATAATGGTGGTAATATAAGCAAACTACAATATGTTCCTAACACAGTTCCCTCGTTACAGCCTCTCCTTACTAATGTCCGCTGACTGGATGCTTGAAGACGTGAATAATTAACACTCGGGTATCTGAGTGTCGTCGATCCTGCCTCATCATGTTTACTCAGCATGACAGTTCTTTTTTT
>NW_026509223.1:0-14589 GCF_026875155.1 Cherax quadricarinatus
GGCTGCGGGGGGTTGACCCCCGAAAACTTCTCCAGGTATACTCCAGGTAACACATACAATATTTCCACCTGGCTGGAGATCGAACCACAGACACTCAGTGTGTGAGACGAGAGTATTGCCTATCAGACCCCTTTCGGTGTACTGCTTCCCCCTAACTAAAATCAATAAATACGTGATATTGTAATATTGTATATATATATATATTTAGGTGGCAGCACCAATGCTTAAGATTTTTTTATCTTTTTTTTACAGGAGAAAATACTGAGAGTTCTGGATTATGAACTGAAGAGCTTGAAGAAGGGTAGAGTAAGTATGAAAAAAAATTTATATTGCTCGGTATAAATTACCTATATCATTACAAAGCAATGTTTGTGTTTCTTCATGTTATGTGCATTTAGGAAAATGTATAGACTTAGGGAACAGTTATTTTCCTTTATGTATTCATGAATGAAGAAAATGAATTCTTGATATAAAAGACTGGAAACAAAACACAGTCCGCTGTGTCGTATGATTTAGAAATAATGGACAAAGTCTGTTGGTTACAGAATTGTCTGTTATTATTGTCATGAGGAAACAATCTCTGCTCAGTCCATCACAGTTACCATTACTACCCACATTAAAGAGAGGCTCAGCTTGTAATAATAATAATAATAATAATAATAATAATAATAATAGTAATAATAATTATGCTTGTATACTAAAACACTAGATGTATTTAGCATTCCTGTACAGTATTTGGTTATATGTTGTACAGAGTTTATGTGAATTGACAAAAAATGTATTTTGCTTTGCTAAAACTGAAGCACAATGAACTAGGAAAACTGTAAATCAGAATTACAGATGCTAGCATAACTTTGCAGTGCTTTGCTAATTGTGTTACTGAGTCTCTCTGCAGTAATATTTAAATTAAAAAAATTCTTACCAGTCATGGACCTGTATCAGGTCACACCTTACTTGTCTTAGACATGTAGCAGGTCACATCATGGATGATGTCTTCATTTTATTTGTATTTGTACCTTAATAACATAATTTCTGTCCTTGCTTCCCTGTAATCACCAGCATTTTATGATCCATACGGGTTTGATGCATTTAATGAGTGGCACACGATAACAATATCCTTTAATGATTGAAAATTATCATAAGTGGTTAATGGTAAACTCGTTATAATGGACTTGAAATGATGGCCAAACTCCGCTGAAGAAATTGTGTTTTTAGATCATTTATTTTCATGTTTATTATTGTATATCTGTAAGTTGTGTATACAGTACCATATTAGGCCCATGAAATCATAATGTCATGATTGCCAATAAACGAAAGCATGGCAAGGGATTGAATCCAAGGCAAGTGAGTTTTAAATAACAAAAAAAGGCACAATACGTACATAGAAAAGAGGAACTTATGACGATGTTTCGGTCTGGCTTGGACTGACTTTGTAAATGGTCCAAGTCGGATCAAAACATCGTCGTAAGCTCCTCTCTTCTATGTGTGGGTTGTAATAAAGTTGGTAGAATTACCGACAATATGTAAAGTAAAAGGACACAAGTGCAACTAATGTGACATTTTATTGTGGCAATGTTTCGCTCTCAAGGAGCTTTGTCAAGCTTGTCAAGGCACTTGCGTCTGCCTTGAATCTTCACTAATGGCTGTTTCTAATACAATTAAACAAAACAAAGGCAGCTTCACCATCTCTGAAGTCTTAGCAAGAATCCTCCTGCAAACAGTAAACCCTGCCATCACATAGTCTCTCCTGTTAATACTACACAAGCACATTACAGAAAATGAACATTGAAACAGGCCTTCTCTATCCAGCCTCCAATAGAAATATTTGTCTAACCAATTTTTATGTTTCCCAAGTAATAGCTTTTATATCCTTTACTCATGTGCAAGTTAATTGTTCTAACATATTGTATTACTACTACTACTACTAGTATTGCACCTCACTCTGAGCCTATATATACCCTCTGTGTCCATGTATTGTTTGTAACGGCTTGACAAAGCTCCTGGAGAGCGAAACGTTGCCACAATAAAATGTCACATTAGTTGCACTTGTGTCCTTTTACTTTACATGTGTGGGTTATTTGTGTACAAGTGAGTTTTACTATTCACTTGCTGTGGATTCAATCCCCACTCATTCTGGTTTGTTTACTATATTAGGTATACAGTAGAGCATTAAAGTGCCTTTATTTTTTTAACATTTTGATTTAAAGGACACTTGGACAATCCCCCCATTAGTCCATTACATCTCGATTGCTGGCACACTCAGCTCACACACAGAGGTCTGGGGATTGATCCCTAGTACAGCTGGAAAACATTAAGACATGTTTCCAGTGTTCACCCATCAGTAAAATAGGTACCTGGGTGTTAGTCGACTGGTGTGAGTCGAATCCTGGGACAAAACAAACCTAATTTGCCCAAAATGCTCTGCATAACAAGTGGCTTTCTATATAGTAGTATGTCATTGATGCCAGCTATGGTCTGTATACCTTGTATATGTACTTGTAGAAATAAAGATATTATTATTATTATTTTTATTATCATCATCATATTACTGTTCTTTCATGCTGGTTATTATGCATAAACATATACAATATGTACATATAGTTTACACTCCATGATTTTGCTTTTCAGAAAATATATCTACAGCAGCCAAACAGTAACGTCTTTTTCTGCTGCAAGAAGGCAGATGTTCTGAGTCATTTGCAGAGAGAACGAGAAATGCTGATGGAGAGACAAAAACATAAGAAGTCAAAGTGAAAGTAAACATTGTCGCCATTAATGATCTTGTGTTCTTTTCTTTATATTTGTTTTCAAATACAGTACCAGAAAAAAGTAGTATGTAACATATGTAAAGGAAAGTAAATTTCTTTGTTTTAGTATATTACCAATATTATTATTATATGATTTCTATTCTAAGTAAAGAGTCTGATATCATGAAGACTTTCTGCATAAGTTATTCGAATAATTATCCTTGATAGATCATAGAGTAGATAGTTCCACTGATCCATACCTGGAGTATACCTGGAGAGAGTTACTTTTTCTGTTTTTTTTTTTTTTTATGAATATGAAGCACTAAATCTGTTTTAGTCATTCAGCACATGAATAATGAAGCCTCTTCCATTCCCTAATAGTGAGATATACGCTCTACTCTCGCAGTCAGGCTTAACCATTTTTCTTGTATCTAGGTTCATTTATTGAATACATGCCCTGTCTAGTACATCCTTCATGCAGTCTTACTGTCGATGCTGGGTCACCTTATAGAGCTGTTTAGGTTTAAACTCTGCTCATTGGAAGGGAAGGGAAATGTTGTACTTTTCTCAAGGGTGCTAGACTGATTGAGAACCTAGGAACTCTATAGCTTAAATGTTGGGGCTATTTTTCCTGTTGTACAACTTGTTTCTGAAGGAATGGGAGGGAATCATTGTTCAGATTTCTCCCAATACAATTGCCAGTTGTAGTACTGTGGTGGCTGGCACACTACCCAAAGAGGATTGAATAATTTTATAGTGGAGGTACTATGTTACTGAAAGAGGTTGCCAGTAGGTCTAGAAATGGTGATTGAGGTTGCCTGATTCCCAGGGTTCTCTTTGATTTGTCCATATTCCTTATATAAATAATGCAGATGCTGTTGGTGATCTCATTTTATACATACAGTTTTACCAAACCTTGCTGTGTTAAGTCTGGGTGAACCATCCAGGAGGTAGGTCTTGAAGAATGACAATACAGGTCTTGGTGGTGGTGCTGGGATTGTGTTGATGGATGGTTGGTTCATTTCAGTTTCATTCTGAAGATTGTTTCCATTATCCATTATTTGTTTATCCCCCTTTTTTTATGGCATTCATGGTACTTTTACTTTCCCTGGTTCCTGCGTATCAATGACCTGCAGTGATGACCTTTGTGGTGCTATAGATTGTGATGGGTCAATGATCTCCTCTGGTGACCTTTGTGCTGCTGTGGACTGTGTTGAGTGTGAGAAGGCAGTCTTAGCCAGCCTTCTGGCACCTGTTACAACCTTCTGGCACCTGTACAGCCTTCTGGCACCTGTTACAGCCTTCTGGCACCTGTTACAGCCTTCTGGCACCTGTACAGCCTTCTGGCACTTGTACAGCCTTCTGGCACCTGTTACAGCCTTCTGGCACCTGTACAGCCTTCTGGCACCTATACAACCTTCTGTCACCTCTACAGCCTTCTGGCACCTGTACAGCCTTCTGGCACCTGTACAGCCTTCTAGCACCTGTACAGCCTTCTGGTACCTGTACAACCTTCTGGCACCTGTACAGCCTTCTGGCACCTGTACAGCCTTCTGGCACCTGAACAGCCCTCTGGCACCTGTAAAGACTTCTGGCACCTGTTTCAACCTTCTGGCACCTGTATAAGCCTTCTGGCACCTGTACAGCCTTCTGGCACCTGTACAGCCTTCTGGCACCTGTACAGCCTTCTGGCACCTGTACAGCCTTCTGGCACCTGTACAGGCTTCTCACACATGTACAGCCTTCTGACACCTGTACAGCCTTCTGGCACCTATACAACCTTCTGTCACCTCTACAGCCTTCTGGCACCTGTACAGCCTTCTGGCACCTGTACAGCCTTCTAGCACCTGTACAGCCTTCTGGCACCTGTACAACCTTCTGGCACCTGTACAGCCTTCTGGCACCTGTACAGCCTTCTGGCACCTGAACAGCCCTCTGGCACCTGTACAGACTTCTGGCACCTGTTTCAACCTTCTGGCACCTGTATAAGCCTTCTGGCACCTGTACAGCCTTCTGGCACCTGTACAGCCTTCTGGCACCTGTACAGCCTTCTGGCACCTGTACAGGCTTCTCACACATGTACAGCCTTCTGACACCTGTACAGCCTTCTGGCACCTGTACAGCCTTCTGGCACCTGTACAGCCTTCTGGCATATGTACAGCCTTCTGGCACCTGTTTATCTGGAGAGAGTTCCGGGGGTCAACACCCCCGCGACCTGGTCTGTGACCAGGCCTCATGGTGGTCAAGCCGTCAACCAGGCGTTAAACCCTGGCGGGGCGAAATCCAACATACGAGCCACAGCCCGGCTGGTCAGGTACCGACTTTAGGTGCTTGTCCAGTGCCTGCTTGAAGACAGCCAGGGGTCTATTGGTAATCCCCCTTGGAAATATAAACACATGCAGTATAATGTGATCCTTTATTGACAACGTTTCGCCCAAACAGTGGGCTTTTTAATCAAAAACAGATCTACCTGGGTGGAAGGGTAGCGAGATTTATAGTCAGGTCAGAATGATGGGCAGGTGGAGAATGCGCATCTGATGATCACCGAGTGGGGTTATAGAGTCAAAAATTTTGGGGTATTGGAAGGGGAGGGGATAAGTTTGCGAGCAGACCTTCTGCAGTGTTCCCCCTTTTCCTATGTTTTATGGGGATAGCGATTAGAAGTTTTTTGGGCAAGTGGGTCAGCTATGTTATAGAAGCCATTGTTCGTTGAATTGTTGGATAGAAAGCGATTTTCCAGAATTTTTATATTGAGGTTGTCTTTCTGGCAAAAAATTTAAAGTTTCTGTAGTTTTTTAAAATGGTTGTGTGAATTAGGGTGTTGTACACAGGCATTTCTTGTATCGTCAGACTTGCTTACAAATTGGGTTCGAAATACGTTTTTTGGAGGTCTCTTAAATGTTTTGCCCATGTAAAATTTGCTGCTCCACTTCTCTCTGTAACCCGACGCTGGATTTTTACCTGGAGAGAGTTCCGGGGGCAACCCCCCCCCCGGGCCCGGTTGTGCCCAGGCCCCCTGGTGGATCAAGCCTGATCAACCGGGGCTGTTCCCTGCGGGCGCACTAAACCAACGAGACCACAGCCCGCTGATCAGGAACTGTTTTGGGTGTTGTCCGTGCCCTTGAAGACTGCAGGGGTCTGTTGGTAACCCCCCTTATGTGTCGGGAGGCATTTAAAACGTCTGGGGGCCCCTGACACAAATTGTAGGTCTCTTAACGTGCTATAAACACCCTGCTTTTCTTGGGGGTTGGTGCATCGTCGCCAAGTCTTTTGCTTTCGAGTGATGATTTTCTGTGCAAGTTCGGTACGTCCCTCAGATTCCGTGTATATAAACAGTATCCTCCCCCCGCGTTTCCCGGGAATACAGGTTTTGGGACCTCAAGCCTTCCAGTAATTGAGGTGTTTTTTTTTTCCGTTTTGCCGCCGTGAAAGTTTCTGTACATTTTCTAGGGCGGCAAATTTTACCTGCCTTGAAAGGGCTGTTAGTGTCAGCAATATTCCGCCTGATAGAACAAATGACCTGGGGGTGTCATCAGGGCTTGGCCTCCCAGTTTTGAAGGTTCTCATTATCCATCCCGTCATTTTTCTAGCAGATGCGATTGATAAATGTTATGGGCCTGAGGGAGATCCTCCAACATGACACTCCCAGGGCTTTGACGTTGGGGTTTTCGCTCTATTTTGGGCCAGAATTTTTTTGTACTCTGAGAAATTTTAAATTTCCCCCCACGTTTACCAAATTTTTAGAATTGAAATTTCTCATCGTTGAACTTTCATATTTTTTTTCTCAGCCCACTAAAGATTTGGTTTTGTCCGCCGGAGCCTTGCAGGTTGCAAAAGGAAGACACTGTCTCATCAGATTTGGGGGTTCACCCCCCAAAGGGACACGGTGCTGTGGCTGACACCATGTCTATGTCGGATATGAGGAGAGGAAAAGAGGGAGCGATACTGTGCCTTGTGGGCAGAGCTTTTCACCGGGGACTGCCCCGGACTTTTCTCTGTTGACGACTACCTCTTTTTCTGTTAGTGAGGGAAAATTTTAGATCCATCGCCGACTTTTTCCCGTTATTTCCCTTTGCCGCATTTTGTGCGCATTACGCCAGGTCACACTTGTCAAGGCTTTTTCAAGTCTTATAATTCACGCATTTTTTTGTCTTCTAGGGCATTTTGGGGCCTTTTCGTAGTGTTTCCCAAAAGTTGAGCAGACAGGACGAACCCGTTTAAACCCAGTTCCCTGGGTTGGTAACGATGGGTTTCTAGATGGGTGGGGATCTTGCTTTTTAGGACCCTTTCAAAGATTTTTTTGATAGGGATTATGCTATTGGCTTTCTTTGCGTTGCTTTACTGCCCCCCCTTTTTGGAGTTGGGGGGGTATGTCTTTTTTTTTTTAGTAACTGTGGGCGCCCCCGTGTCCATGCTCCCTCTCCATAGGATGGAAAAGGTCGTGATAGGGGCTTCTTGCAGTTTTTTAGAAAACAGATTCCATGAGCATAGACTCTGTACTACAGGGGTTAGCCCGGTTTTATTAGTGTAAGAGGACATATTGCATGTAAGGAAATTTAGAAACATAGGTCATCGTAATGCTTTCTTTAAAATCTATATTGTAGTTAAAATAGTTTTGTTGTTGTTGGCTCGAGAATGCCTTTGATTGTTCTGCAGGTGTAATTCAGTAACTGTTTGATTCATTTAAGTCATTAAATTAAGAGGTTTGGGATCAGGATCAATGCTTTAATCAAAAGATTTTAGTGAACTAAGTTAGAATTAAAATATAAAAGAAAGTAAAAAGTCTTTAAACTAAAAAATAGCACCGAATTATTTAACAAATTTAAAATAATGAGCTAAGGTTTTTTTTTTTTTTTTTTTTTTTTTTTTTAAGCTAAAATAAAGGAGCAATATAAAAGGGGGGCAATACAAATAAAGTGATGACAAATAAGGGTTGGGAATAGATAGTAGGTAAATATAAAGGTAATTCTTTAAAGGTGAAAATTATATATAAAATTATAAAAAAAAGGGGACTAATATAAGTTGGTAAAAATAAAGGGGGTAATCAAATAAATGACTTTGGAATATAAGGGCAAAATTGTGAACATATTTACTTTAGCACCTAGAATAGCACCTTATTTTTTTTAACAATTGGGGAATTATAAAACTAGGTAGTTATATAAAGCAAAAAAATAAAGGGAAAAATATATAAGGGACTAAATTAAAGTAAGGAAAAAAAGTTAAAGGGACAAAGGTCACAGAAAAATATTGGTTTAGAGTTAGATCTGTTTTTAATATTAAATAAATTGACTTTTTTGCACAAAAAAAGTAAAAAAAAATGGGGTAGTTGGTAAGCTACAAAAGATAGTTTTGGTACTTGCAAAAAAGTAATTGGAATATACACTAATTGCATACACAATGAAAAGTGACTAAAAAACAAGTAGTGAAAAACAAAATTAAATGGACAAAAAGAATAATGAATATTATTAATTTGGAGTAAGATTTGACTTGTAATTTAAAATTTGAGAATTTTAATAGCATAAAAAAGAATATAGGTTTTGGGAGGAGTTGGCATTACTAGTAGGGAAAAAAAATAAAAAAATAATGCATAAAAATGTAACGTACACTATATGCACCCACGTATATATGTATAAGGGCATTTATCTAATCTGTTACGAAATTCAGCTTTTCTAAGGAAGGTAGGAAATCATGTTCGTTTGAGATGGATATTGTTTCAAAACGGGGCAAGTACACCCCGTTTTTTTCATTGGGGGGATGTTGCATCGCTGCCAAGTCTTTTGCTTTCAAGTTAGTGACTTTTGTTTGCAAAATTTGGTATAGTCCCTCTAGGATTTTCCAGGTGTATATAATCATGTATTCCCCCCCGCCTGCATTCCGGGGGAAACAGGTTCGGGAACCAAGTGCCCCCAAAATTTGAGGGTTTTATCTCCTTATCCTCGTGTAAAGGTTCCTGAAATTTTACTAGGTCAGTGATTTCACCTCCCCTTAAAAGGTGCTGTTAATTGCGGGGCAATATTCCACCAGATAGAGCCTTGGGCACCTGTACGCTTTCGGCACCGTACAGCTTCTGGCACCTTACGCCCGGGCCCCCTGTCAACCTTCTGTCACCGTTAGAAATTCGGCCCCTTACAGTTTTCTGGCACCTGTACACCCTTTCAAGGCCCTGTACAGCCTTCTGGCACCTGTATAGCCTTCTGGCCCCTGTACATTTTTCGGGCCCGTTCAGCCTTTGGCAGCGTACACCCTTCTGGCCCCCTGTACGGGTTTTCGGGAACCCTTTTTACAGCCTTCGGGCCCCTGAACAGCCTTCGGCACCTGGCAGATTCGGCACCTGTATGATTTATCCAGTGGAGAGCATTAAGTGGAAAAACCTTGACTCTGCTTGATTTTTACGGCCCAGAGATTGGCTGCTTTTAGGGGACCCCCTGATGCTGGTGAGGGGCTCTTGACAGAAAATTTGGATTTGTGCTCTAGTTTACAGAAGACCCTGAATACCTTCCACATCCCCCAAAATTGCCTGTATAATCCTATTTTTTTTGCGCTTCCCCTAATTATAATAATCATAATAATCCCCTGAATTTACACATTAGAAAATTATGTCCCTATCCCTGTCCCTAAATAGGCAAGGCTATATGCCCCGGGGGTTTTCAGACTTGGTTCTGTTATAAAAATATTATTACCTAAAAAAGCTTACTCCGCACATGTAGATCAGTGCCATGGTTTCTAGTGATTTTTTTTGTGTTTATCAATATTTGGAAAATACTGTAATTTTTTGGAAAACAGTAGTTATATGTAAATAGATGGCCATCGTATTTAATAATATTTAGTCATAGAAAATGGAAACCCGGGTTGCGCAGGAGAGAACCATTATTATTTGAATTGAACAGAACATTGTGATTAATGGAATAATTTTCGGCTCTAGAGGTTAAAATTGGGGGACACCTCTCAAAAAGGAGGCGAAATTGTTGGATTGCATTCCTGCAAATTTGAGTATCAGGCGACAGGACAGGACAAAATCCAGGAAAAACCCCAGATAAGCTGTCTATTTTTGTTTTAAATTCTGGGCCATAAATTTTTTTATAAAGTAGGCAAAAGGGGGGGGGGGGGCACATTAATTCCCCTCAAAAATTGGGAGGGGGGATTTAAGATATTTCCTTCTGTTTTTGTATATTGGGTTTTTATATAATCATTTTTTAATTTAAATACGTCCAAAAAAATTTTAAATTTTAAATTTTTAAAAATGGGGGGCAACATTACAGTGGATTGAAGGGGGAAATTTTTGCATAATTAAAAAATTATTTAAAAAAAATTTTAATAAACTTTGTTATTTACTTTAAGTACAAAGGGGAAAATTTTTTGAAAAATGTAATTTTCCACAAATATTTTATTATATTTAAAAATACTTTTTTTTACCAAGAAAAAAAAAAAAATTGTATTATTTAAAGTATTGGGAAACAGTTCAAGATTAAAACACCATTTTTCTTCCCCGAGAAAAAAAGCACCTCCAATTTTTTGCAAAAACCGCCCTTTTTTTTATTTTAATGATATAAAGCTCATACGTGACGTCATGATAGTGCCGTCTGGTGAGTAACGCTCTCCTTCACACGGTGATTTCCGGGTTCGATTCCCCGCGAGGGTAGAAACACTGGACGTGTTTCCTTACACCCGGGGTTTTTATTTTCCCCTCAGTAAAAGGGTACCTGGGGGTTATTGATTGGTGTGGGTCGATTCGGGACAAAATTTACCTAAAATGCGGAAAAAGCTCAGCATAACAAGCGGGTTTTTTATCAAACCAAATCAAATCTAAATTTATTTTCTATAAGGGTTACAAGGGGGTTTCAGATTTTGGTTTTTGTTGGCTTCATGAAAAAAAATCTAATTACAAGGGGCCACTAAACACCTGCATGGCTAGGGATTTCGGGGAAACTTAATTTAATTCTTAACCCCAAATTATTCAAATTGTGGAGTAAGTTTTACAAAATAAGTGACTAAAACTAGTTTGTGGTTTTTGCAATTGAATGCTTTTGTTTTGGCCAATACATAGTTTCTATATTGGGTATCACAAAACTTGTGACTTTAGGAATCATTATTTTAAAATTAAATAGTACTTCTTGCTTTAGTCAAATGGGTGAGTGATGAGTGAGTGTAAGTGTGAACCACCAGGGGTTTTTTTTGTAGTTAGTTGTCGGGGGGTTAAGGGAGATAAAATGTTTCTAACGGTAGTTTTGAAGGGGGGATGAATGGTTTTTTTCTTTTTTTAGAGTTTTCAGGGAGGGGGTTCCAGATTTTGGGCCTTTGACATACATGAATTTTTTTTAAAAATTTAGTCGGGCACGGGGAATTCGTAGAGATGTTTTGTCTGGGGTTTTGCTTGTGGGTCCTGTCACAACTATCAAGAAAGCATTTTAGGTCAGGTTAATATTGATTTAAAAAGGTCTTGTATATATAGATTGCACAGTAGTAAGTGTGGATGTTCTGAACAAGGAGTAAGTTTAGATCTATGAAGAGTGGGGGGGGGGGGTGTTGGCAGGGATGGGATTTAGGATTATTCTTACTGCGGCTTTTTTGTTGAGTTATTATTGGCTTTAGATTTATTGCTGCAGTTGATCCCCAAGCACAAAATAGCATAGGTGAGGAAATGGATAAATGAGTGAATGGTAAGTGTGAGAAGGGAAATTTTGGGGGCACGTAATATCGTATCTTGGAGAGGATCCCAACTGTTTTGGATACTTTTTTTGATGTGTTGGATATGGGTGCTGAAATTCAGGTTGGGGGGTCGAGGTATAGGCCTAGGAATTTGCCCTCATTATGTTTTGGCAATTAGAGTGCTGTCGATCTTTATGTTAAGTTGCGCAACACCTGCTCTGCTACCAAACATATTACGTAGTAGGTTTTGTCAGGGTTAAGTGTAAGTTTATTGGCTGTCATCCAAGTTGATATTTTGAGCAGCTCCTCATTAACAATGGTGTTGAGGGTGGCAAAATTAGGGTGAGAGATGACATAAATCGTGTCGTCAGCAAAGAGAATGGGTTTAAGGGGTTGGGATATGTTTGGGGAAAATCACTGATGTAAATGAGGAAGAGCAGGGGTCCTAGGACACTTCCCTGCGGGACTCCAGTATCAAGTGGCCGTGTTGATGATGCTGTGTCTTTAATGGTGACATACTGATACCTATTAGTATGGTAGGATTTGAAATATGCAAGTGCATAGCCTCATATACCATAATGGTCAAGTTTGTGGAGTAGGATGCCGTGGTCAAACGGGTGTCAAAAGCTTTCTTAGGTCAATAAAAATTCCTAGCGGATATTCCTTATTTTTCCAATGCTGTGTAAAGCAGATCTAGCATTTTTACAATTGCATCATTAGTGCTTTTATTTTTCCTGAATCCAAATTGGCAGGGGTTGAGTATGTTTTGTGCCGTTATAAATGAATACAGTCTCCTGTGCACGAGTTTCTCGAAGGTTTTGGATAGGAATGGTAAGTTTGATATTGGCCTATAGTTGTTAACATCTGTAGGGTCGCCACCTTTATGTATTGGTGTAACCCTTGCTGTCTTGAGTAGTGTCGGAAATGTGCTAGTTTCTAGGGACTTGTTAAAAAATAATGAAATAGCATGCGAAAGGACATGGGCCGCTCGCTTGTACAATAATGGTGGGTCATGAGACAGGTTCCCTGAGTTATTTTTAAGTGACTTTATAATCTCAGCGACTTCGGTGGGCTCAGTTGGTACAAGATAGAAGGAATTTGGGAAATGCCCGTCTAGATAGTCCCCGGCATGGGCGTTGGTACGTAGGATTTTACTGGCAAGATTAGATATCATTGATGTCAGCTATGGTTTGTATACATTGTACATGTACTGGTAGTAAATAAAGATATTATTATTATTATTATTAATATAATTATTATTATCTGTGTGACCCTTGTATGTTTAGTGCTTTTTGATTATAATTGGAGTGGATTATCTTACAAGAACGTCAAAATTATCAGCAATATCTCCATCTATATATTTATTCATTACACTTTTTATTTAATAATAATAATAATAAATTAATAATAATTGATATATTATTATTATAATCAAGGGGGAAGCGCTAAACCCGTAGGATTATACAGCGCCCAGGGGAGGGGGGATGTGGAAGGCATTCAGGCTTAATTCGGGGAACTGGAGCACAGATCCAATTCCCTAAATCAAGAGCCCCTCACCAACAAGGAACCTTCCATGAGGGGAATAATTGATATAATACAGCATAATTTTAAGCTTGCCCATAATGCTCTGCAAACAAGGGGCTTTGGCAAGTAAGTTTATTCAGGTATACATAAATACAGTTACATAGAATTATCATACATAGCAGCATGTGTAGAGAACCTGGGATAATCCAAAAAAGTCAGAGTGACTTATTTCCATTGGGCATGCTGCACTTTAAAAATTGTATTCCTTGTACTTCTCTGTATTATGTTCAAATTAATTAAATAAATAAATAAATACTGATTGTACAGCAATGCAAGCAACCATACGACCTGTTTTTGTACTACTCATTTATGAACATCAAAATGGTATACAATACCGACAGGTTGAACATCAAAATGGTATACAATACCGACAGGTTGAACATCAAAATGGTATACAATACCGACAGGTTGAACATCAAAATGGTATACAATACCGACAGGTTGAACATCAAAATGGTATACAATACCGACAGGTTGGTAGTAAGACACATAGGCAACTTTATTCCGAAACGTTTCGCCTACACAGTAGGCTTCTAAAGTCGAGATGAATGGTTTGAAAAACCGACAAGTTGAAGATTGAGACACTTATGCAGCATATGGAAATCTTTATTCAGGAAACGTTTCGCCACACAGTGGCTTCATCAGCCCAATACAAAGAGGAAGGCGTAAGGAGAGGAGGAGAATGAGGTAATCAGTCCCTCAACCTGGAGTCGATGTGTTCAGTCCATCAATCTTGTAGAATGTACAGCATAGGGCCGTAGACGTGGCTTATATACTGTAGTGAGGTGACGTGAAGCAGATGGAGGCGGGGTCATAGTGGTACCATCCACTAGTCGAAGTAGGTCTTCGTCCAAAGGTTGAACAAGTGTTGAAGAATTCTTTGTAACAAGATCCCATGATGCTGCAGTGTCCGACAGTTGTGATGAATGGTTTGAAAAACCGACAAGTTGAATACAGAAAATAGGCAGGAACAGTAGAGATGTGAAGACGCTGTAATCAGTCCATCACCCTTGTAGTCGTAGAATTTGAGGTTGTCAGTCCCTCGGCCTGGAGAAGTTCAGTTCCATAGTCAGGAACTATCTGAAGATCAAGCGACAGTGCGAGACTTAAATACTGTCGGAAGGAGAGGTGCAGAGTAGTAGTAGTATTCGACTGAAGAAGCCTACTGTGTAGGCGAAACGTTTCGGAATAAAGTTGCCTAACTGTTGCCTATGTGTCTTACCTACCAACCTGTCGGTATTGTATACCATTTTGATGTTCATCTTGTCAGACACTGCAACACATGGCCTCTTGGTACAGAAAACGCCTTAGACAATCCTTTCAAGTGAGAACTGTTGGATCTGAGAGGGACCTGACCTCTCAGTGGTTACATTCTCACTACTACTACTACTCTGCACCTCAAGGAACACTTCGACAGTGAGAAGCGATCACGCGACTTAGCTCGAGTGGTGACGTGTGCTTACCTAACACAT
Source organism: Cherax quadricarinatus (assembly GCF_026875155.1). Classification (NCBI taxonomy): domain Eukaryota; kingdom Metazoa; phylum Arthropoda; class Malacostraca; order Decapoda; family Parastacidae; genus Cherax; species Cherax quadricarinatus. The sequence goes on from NW_026509223.1 coordinate 14,450, forward strand.
CGACGATCTCGCCTCTCTCGAAATTATCCAGTGTTGAGTAGTGCTTTGAGTAGTGCTTGCTGGACCTTCGTCTTCCTCTCCACCATCAGGATTGGTGCGTCGGTGGTTGCCGACCCAAGGCAGGAAACCCTTGCTGCCGA
>NW_026509224.1:0-7500 GCF_026875155.1 Cherax quadricarinatus
GAGGTGAGTAAACAAGATTAAACATGACAAAATGAGAGGGTAGAAGGTTGGCGAGTTATGTAAACAAACGTTTTTTTGTTGCCAGCCCGGACACGAAGGGTTTCTGTTCACTCTGTCAAGCCGACCAGAAAAAATCTCATATTTGTTAATTTATATATTATATGTTACTTTAGCATGTTTATCAATAAACATGTTTATTAATAAACATGCTACATAACAATAATATATAAATTAACAAATATGAGATTTTTTCTGGTCGGTTTGACAGAGTGAACAGAAACCATTCGTGCCGGGCTGGCACAACACCCAACAATGTTGTTTACATAACTCGCCAACCTTCTACCCTCTCATTTATTCATTTAATCTTGTTTACTCACCTCTCACTCTACATTAACACCACCAGATATTTTAAGGTAAGTAATGAGTGTACACGATTATTATATTATACTTTAATAATAATAATATTAGTAGTACAGTGGACCCTCGACCAATGATATTGATCTGTTCCTGAGAGCTCATCGTTAATCGAAATTATCGTTAGTCGAGTTAATTTTCCCCATAAGAAATAATGGATATCAAATTAATCCGTTCCTGACACCCCAAAGTAATTGAAAAAAAAAATTTTACCACATGAAATATTAATTTTAATACACACAAACTGAAGAAGACATGCACAGTTACATGATACTTACCTTTATTGAAGATCTGGTGATGATTAATGGGATGGGAGGAGGGGAGAGTGTTGATGGTGTTAGTGTTTAGAAGGGGAATCCCTTTCCATTAGGCCCTTGAGGTGGCAAGCCTTTTCCGGGGTTATTTTCCCTTCTTCTTTTAAGCCACTAGGACCAGCTTGAGAGTCACTGGACCTCTGTCGCACAACATATCTGTCCATAGAGGCCTGTACCTCCCGTTCCTTTATGACATCCCTAAAGTGGTTCACAACATTGTCAGTGTACAGGTTGCCAACACGGCTTGCAGTAGCTGTGTCAGGGTGATTTTCATCAAAAAAGGTTTGCACTTTAAGCCACATTGCACACATTTCCTTAATCTTTGAAGTAGGCAACTTCGTCAATTTCTCTATCCCCTCCTCCGAAGCAGTTTCCTCAGGTGTGGCCTCTTGCTGTTGAAGATGATCTAGCAGCTCATCACTGGTTAGTTCTTCATTGTCTTCCTCCACCAACTCTTCCACATCCTCCCCACTAACCTCCAACCCCAAGGACTTCCCCAATGCCACAATGGATTCCTCAACTGGCATAGGATTCCCAGGGTTAGCCTCAAACCCCTTCAAAATCCCTTTTGTCTACACATTCTGGCCACAGTTTTTTCCAAGCAGAGTTAAAGGGGTCCTCTTAGTCATTTTCCTCCCAAGCCTTACCTATAATGTTTTACACAATTGAGGATGCTAAAGTGATCTCTCCAAAACTCCTTAGAGTCAATTGAATTTCTGGGGTCACTACAAAGCACCTTTCAAACATACCTTTTGAGTACAGTTTTCTTGAAGTTTGCAATGACCTGTTGGTTCATGGCTGCAGGAGAGGAGTGGTATTAGGAGGCAAAAACTTCACCTTAATGAAGCTCATGTCCACAGAAAGTCACTCTGCCAAGTCTGAAGGATGACCAGGAGCATTGTCTAATACCAGGAGGCACTTAATGTCCAATTTATTTTTCAGGAGGTAATTTTTCCCCAGTGGGGCAAATGCATGGTGTAGCCAAATCATAGAAAAAGTCCCTATGACCCATGCCTTACTGTTTGCCCTCCACAGCACACACAAATTAGCCTTGGGACATTGTTTTTTCCTGAACACTCTGGGAGTTTTCAGAGTGATACACCAATAAAGGCTTCACTTTGCAATCACCACTAGCATTTGGGACACATAAACAGAGTAAGCCTGTCTTTTCATAGGCTTATGTCCTGGGAGTGCCTTTTCCTCCTGAGTAATGTACGTCCTGCTTGGCATTTTCTTCCAAAACAGGCCTTTTCGTCACAATTAAACACTTGTTCAGGTTTCAGTCCTTCACTGTCCATGTACTCCTTTAAATTTTTGCACATATTTTTCAGTCACTTTGTGGTTCGAACTGGCAGCCTCACCATGCCTTATCACACTATGTATGCCACTACGATTCTTAAATCTCTCAAACCAACCTTTGCTGGCCTTAAAATTTCCCCCACATCACCACTAGTTGCTGGCATTTTTTTTAAATTTAAATTGTCATACAACTTCTTAGCCTTTTCACATATGATCGCTTGAGAGATGCTATCTCCTGCTATCTGTTTTTCGTTTATCCACACCAATAACAGTCTCTCAACATCATCTATCACTTACGATCTCTGTTTCGAAAACATAGTTGCACCTTTGGCAAGAACAGCTTCCTTGATTGCCGTTTTCTTGCCCACAATAGTAGCGATGGTTGATTGGGGTTTTGTGTACAACCTGGCCAGCTCGGAGACACGCACTCCACTTTCATACTCAGAAATGATCTTTCTTCATATCCATAGTAATTCTCACCCTTTTTGCTGTAGGGTTGGCGCTAGAAGCATTTTTGGGGCCCATGGTGACTTATTTTGCAGGTGCAATCACTACAAACACTGTGATAATATGAAATGTACCGATTGTATGTTTGAATGGGACTGCGGTGGCTGGCTGGCTTGTAAACACTGGCACCCACGGGACAAGTGAGGCGCGCTCAGGCCACAAGTGGACACGTCTTGAACGGAGCGAATAGCGTTGGTCGGGTTTTTTAGCGCTAGTTGAGGCAAAATTTTTGCGTTAAAATGTATCGTTAGTCAGATTTAACGTTAGACGATGCCAACGTTGGTCAAGGGTCCACTGTAGTACATATGTATTATTGTAATAATAATTATTAATATTATTATTAATTTTGGGCACTGGAGCACAGATCCACAATATAACGCTTTGTCTGGATTTTTTAGGTTATCCTAGGTAATTTAAACTATGTATGATAACTTTACTTACGTGTACCTGTGTGTGAGAGAGAGAGAGAGAGAGACTTACGACCTGCTCGACTTACGACCACTTGACTTACGACCGTGTTTTTTATGCCAAATTTCTGGGAAATAAACAAATATTTGTGTTGTACACAGTGTTTATCCTAAACCTTACAGTATAAAATACAGTACTAACGACATAAAAAGTAAAGTAAAACATGAAATACCAAAATAAAACAATAAAATAAAGTCATTACAAAAATGTTTTGTTGATATTCAGTAGTAAAGTTCGACTTACGACCATTTCGACTTACAACCGGTTTCTCGGAACCGAACTTGGTCGTAAGACGGATGGTAGGTGTATTATTTATGGTAAATATTTTTTTCTCTCGATTGTTTGTTGGGCTATCTCATTGAAACATGGGCAATGTATGATGGAAAGAGGCTTAGTAATGTACAATAAAAATAAAGACGAACGATAAATAAAGGAGTTAACTTCTCAGCCATTAGTCGCCTCTTTGCAGTATATTTTCGTATGGTTTTTATGATTGTGTTCTCATTTTTTGGACTCATTTGATAGAATGGAAGATATATTACAGAAATGGACATGATTTTGATTGCTTTCATGACGAAAAGTACCTTGAAATTGAGCTCAAAGTAGCGGAAATGTTCGATTTTTGCCGATGTTCAGTGAACTTTGTGTAAGTCAAGTTTGTTAATTTTATTAAGTGTATTCTAACCTAACCGCTTTGTAATCCGGCAAACTCAGTAAACCAGCACACTACAGGTCTCAATGATGCCGGGTTTGTGATGGGGGACCTGTACATATACAGTAAGCATCCGATAAAGCAGATGTTGACTAAAACAAACAAAAAGTCTCTGCTGAAAAAGGCACATGTATGTTCAATGGGGTGCCTGACTAAAATAGTCTTGAAGTGGACCAAATCTGCTATATTTAACAGCTATCCAGTCCATTCATGCATTCAATAAAATGGACCAACATGGTTAATCACAAGTTTGTTCAGTCTGAGGTTCATCCTGGACACATCTACTTTTCTTACTCCTGGGCAGTGGGGCCAATCGGTGACTGCTTGCATCAGTGTGTTATTGTCTCTGTATGCACTCTCCATCCTCATTGCATCTCCAGTTTTTCCTTGGTTTTACTGTATTTTTAATCTTTTTATTAAAGTATAAATACACAAGGTATACAGAACATACTTTATGAAGATCACCTGACCTAAATTTGGTCATAAAACAATCATGGCAGAGGAAAGAAATGTTACAGGAATAAAAACTACAGTACAGTGGAAGCTTGACTTACGAGTGTCCCAACTTACGAGTTTTTTTAGATACGAGCCGTCCCTAGGTAGATTTTTTGCTCTAAGTTACGAGCCAACATTTGAGTTACAAGCCAGCTCACCCCTCCCTCTTCCCCCTCAACCCAAAACCTGGACACCTCGCTTGTTTATCTATGATTTCATGCTTTAATTCCATGGAAATCATTCTCTTTTTCTTCTCAGCAATAATAATAATATAATATTCACTCAGTAAGTCAGTCAAGTCACTCAGTAATTTAGTCAAGTCATTCAGTAAGTCAGTCATGTCACTCAGTAAGTCAGTCAAGTCATTCAGTAAGTCAGTCTAGTCACTCAGTAAGCCAGTCAAGTCACTCAGTAAGTCAGTCAAGTCACTCAGTAAGTCAAGTCATTCAGTAAGTCAGTCTAGTCACTCAGTAAGTCAGTCAAGTCACTCAATCAGTCAAATCATTCGGTAAGTCAGTCAAGTCACTCAGTAAGTCAGTCAAGTCATTCAGTAAGTCTAGTCATTCAGTAAGTCAATCAAGTCACTCAGTAAGTCATTCAGTCAGTCAAGTCACTCAGTCATTCAGTCACACAAACTCATGTTAACCTCTTTTTCCGTGTACAAAGTAACACTTCAATTACTGCTACAGGTTATCTCTTGTTTAATATCTTTGTTAATTCTAAGGCTTATGTGCTTATACCTCTTCATGCCACTTTCAGCAACACTAGTATGGCTACTGGGTGTCATGATTGCTTGGCAGATACAAGATATAGTAATTAAAACATCGTAACACAATTGACAAACACAGCTGCCTTGTAGCAGAGAAAGACTGGACTGGACACGTATGAATTACGAACGTTTGGATGGTGGGGGGTGGTGTCGGGGAGTGGTAGGGGATGGCTCCCCGGCTGCTCTACAACAAGGTGGCCGGTTGAGCTAAAGAGAATTTTTTTTTTCCTTTCCACAAACTGAACCATGTTAAATTAATTATACGACGCATTACATAAAATTGTGCAGCAATTCTTCAGTGGCAGTGTACTGTATTATTATATTAACGATAGAGCTTCAGTTCCCTAAATTAATAATAATAATTATAATGATAGAGCTTCAGTTCCCTAAATTAATAATGATAATACTAATAATGTAATTATAACAATAGAGCTTCAGTTCCCTAAATTAATAATAATAATTATAATAATGATAATGCATAATACGTACATAATAATTCAGATTTCTTTGCTAGTTGGCACAGCTGCAGTAAACATGTTTACATCCCTGTGGCGGCAGTTCTCTCGTGCTTGTTTGCATTTTTTACAGTCATTTGGCCAAATTTCTTTTTTCTAACCATGGGTCCTAGTGATCTACTGCAGTTAGCCTCAAAAATACTCCGTTTTCCCTTACAGTAAGAACATGGGAAGATACTATAGCCAAATTGAGACAGAAATGGCGACGCTTCTGCCGCTGACTCTGCCACCGTATTATGGCCTGTTTTATTCATTCTAGAGTATATATCAAGTTTCTGTGCTAATTATATTGTTTATTATGTCATAGATGAATTGTGATAGATAAATAAGCCGTACAGTTGATAATAGGGTCATGTTCAAGTATTTCTTCTTGTCTCTCCAGAGTGCAGGAACAAATTAATTGCTTTTCAATTAATTTAAATGAAGAAAATTAACTTATATACGAGTAAATTGAGTTACGAGCTAGCTCCTGGAATGGATTTAACTCGTAAGTCAAGGTTCCACTGTATTTAAAAAGCACAAAGTAAAGCTAAATGTGCACAGAATGTAAGCAGAATTTGGTAATATTTAAGACATGGTTCTAGCAGTCTTGCCAAACATTCAATGAGCTTTTGTTTCATACTTGTATGGCTATATGGTAGTACCTTCCTGGACTGTTGCTGTCTGCCAACCTTCCACTAGCCACCTCACTTACTAATATTCCTACTGTGATCATGAAAAAATACTTGAAAACTATATTATAATTGTAGTGATAAAATATAAAGTGAAAAATTTGTGCACCATTTTAGTTTGTCAGTAACCGTTCAGTTAATTATTGATGTGAAGCTCTAACTGGTTGTAACACTGGTGATTGCAAAGTTGACTCATTATTTATATGAAATCTCACACTTTGTTACATCAAAAGTTATGAGTAAAGAAACCATGTGTTCATGTGTGTGCTGAAAGTTTGTACTGTGTTAAAATATCTTCTTTGTATTTTCAGATTTTGCTGTTATTTTTCACCATCAAATCCTTTTTTCATGTGTACAGGCAGGCTTCGCTTATTCAGCAGGTTCAGTTCTGGGCTACTGCTGTAAAATGAAAATCACTGTAAAGTGAAACACGTTCTTTTTTCTCTTTCATATGCATATAAAAGCCTGATAACATGTTTGCACTATCATATATTAACCCTTTCAGGGTTTCGGCCTTACTAGTACAGCTTAAGAGCCAGGGTTTTTGACGTACTAGTACGCCTCAATTCTAGCGCCCTCAAATCTAGTGAGAGAAAGCTGGTAGACCTACATATGAAAGAATGGGTCTATGTGGTCAGTGTGCATGGTATAAAAAAAATCCTGCAGCACACAGTGTGTAATGAGAAAAAAAAAACTTTGTGTTTTTGGATTAAAACAGCGACTTTGCACTGTATTTTCGTATGGTATTTATTGTTGTATTCTAGTTTTCTTGGCCTCATTTTATAGAATGGAAGACATATTACAGAAATTGAGATGATTTTGACTGGTTTTACAAAGAAAAGTACCTTGAATTGAGCTCAAAGTAGCAGAAATGTTCAATTTTTTACCATAGTTCAAAAGTAAACAAATCATGCTATGCATCCAATATGTGTCAACTGGTGAGTCTAATATTCTTTCACAAGTGTGCTGATATTATTTATACCATTTCTACACCAATGCAGTAGTCTGCATAACAGTAAATCTATTTTTTTTTTGTGAGAATAAAAATTCAAAGTGGAAAGCAAAAGAATGTAAGAGGGACCTGGGGATGTGACTAATGAACAGAGGAAATGTTATTTTAGTGGCAGGAATGTCTTTCTTGTTTATTTTGGACCCTATTCGGAAATTGGCATCTTTTGAAGTTTGTGTGAAATTGGCAAAATTGCAAAAATTCTGACCACTGTATTGGATAGTTGAAATCGGTAAATGGGTGGTTTCTTGTACTCATTCGATAGAAAAAAATGAAGTTCTAGCGAAATAGTTATGATTTTTGTTGACAAGTACACTGGAATTGGCT
>NW_026509224.1:12500-14640 GCF_026875155.1 Cherax quadricarinatus
GCCGGTGAGGAATGTGTTCTTATTGTAGATTAAGGATGTGTCCAGTGAAGGCTTTCACTTGCTGTCAACATCCCCTTGGATAAGAGCTTTCCCAATGGGTGGTGGTGAGCTCAGAGGGAAGGGCTGGCCAATTACCTTTTTTCCCATAGCCAGGTTGTGCGTGTGACTCCTCACCCTCGTTCTGTTGGATCTTAAGTTTCGTAAAAACAGCCTTGTGGTCGACGATCCAACATAGCCGAGGGTTGAAAAGTTGACTATGCCTTCTGCCAGATTTCTGTCTCTCTGTCTCTCTCTCTCTCTGTCTGTCTCTCTCTCTCTCTCTCTCTCTGTCTCCCTCTCTGTCTCTCTGTTTTTCTCTCTTTTCTCTCTCTCTCTCCCCTCCCCTCTCTCTCCTCTCTCCTCTCTCTTTCTCCCCTCTCCCCTCTCTCTCTGTCTCTCTCTTTTTTTTTTTTTTTTTTTTTTTTTTTTTTTTTTTTTTTTTTTACACATGGTTTGAAAAGGGTTTTAAGGATCCTAGCTTTATTGACAAGCATTTACAGGTTAAGGTTTCCTACTTTTTTGACAAGCTAAGAGCTGTTACCTACATCAGCTCATTTGAAAGCATTTTTATTGTTATGAGACATACAAGTAGGGAACAGGATGAAGTTGGAGCCATCTGTGGGCCCAGCTTTTTTCATTTGATCAACTGACTTTTATCTCGTTGACATCATTATCTGAACGAATGTGTTCCATACTCGAGTCATCCTGGGTATGTATGATCTCAGATGGAGTGATGTTCTGGAGAAGGGTACAGCCAGAGTGAAGTTGCTGCTTTCTGCCCGTCTTGTGGCATAAAAACTTGTTTTCGCGCTGTCCTCGAAGTGGATCCAAGTGTGGTATTTTGACAATATTGGCCTTGTACATAACAGTAAGGCCACCCACATCCCTCCTATGTTGAAGGCTCTGCTGAAATGACAGATCCATCCAGGATGGGTCCAGGGCGAGAGATGAGACGTCTTGCTCTGTTCTCTACTCTGTCAAGCAGTCGCAGATGAAGGGGGGACAAAGGGAAACCAAGAAAGTGGAGCATACTCAAGGTGTGAGCGAACTTGTCCTCGTACAGTATCTTGCAACCCCTACTGTCAAGCAGATGCGAGATACGGCGAAGTGCTGTAAGCTTCCTGGGTGCCTTTTTTTGCAAGATTTACAACAGGTTCTTCATGGTTAGTTTGGAGTCAAATTTCACCCCAAGGATACAACTTCTTCTCCAGGGGCCAACCTCCTCCCATTCATCCCTTACTACTGCAACCAGCATTACCATCATGGTGCCTAGAGACATCATCATTTTTCGTTTTCTCAGGGGCAAATGTACTTGCCATCTATTTCCCCAAGCTGATATAGCCTCAGCTGGTGATTGATGTACTTAGAGCAGCTGGCATTTCTTCTCTTGGAAAAAGTGAATGTCAGTGTACAGTCCCTCTGCATATGCATGTGATTCTGGATGAGATTGAAGAAGGTCGTTTAAGTAGACATTCCATAACAGTGGACCCAGCACACTTCCTTGTGGAACCTGCCCCAATAGGATGTCTTGCTGATTCCGTTCCATTGAGGACAAAACTTAGAGATCTACCATGAAGGTAAACACTGAGGAGACATAAACGTAGAGCCTGCAAAATTCCCCGTGCTTGAAGTTTTGCTAAGAGGCCCCGGTGCCACACCCGTCGAAAGCGCCAGCAATGTCCAGTGCTACCACACAGCTGACTTTGGATTCATCCAGTGACTGGTGCCACTTAGTGGGGAGGTTTAAACAACAGATCAGCAGCAGAGTAACCTTTCCTGAAGCCATATTGACGATCACAAAGTAGTGAGGGGGTAGTCAAAAAAATCTGTCATTTGTCTTGAGATTATTGTCTCAAGGATCTTACCAAATGATTGACAGGAGTGACACTGGTCTGTAGTTGCTGATTTCTGCTCTGCTCTTCTTTTTTTGAACAGGGACTACATTTGCCTCTTTCCATGGAGAGGGCCATTTGCACTGTACTAGGCAGTGCTGAAAGATGCGAGTTAGAGGTGCTGCTTAGCTGGTCTGCACATCTTTTCACAACTGGGCTCAACTTTTCTGGGGCCCCCAGCCTTTTCTTGGTCAAGTGATTTAAGAAGG
>NW_026509225.1:0-73141 GCF_026875155.1 Cherax quadricarinatus
TTTTTAAACTCCCGCCTCTTGCCAGACCCTCGCATTTACTTCTTTAAAACCCCCTTTATTCAGGGGAAACCCGCATAACGGACGCCTTGCATAACGGAAAATCCCATAGGGTCGCTTTGTCGCTAAAATTTTTGCCCGCATGCCCCCAAAAAAAACCCGCTCGCGGCCTTTGTCCGGGAGACGCGTCCAAGGGGCCTGAGCCAGCCTCATATTTTTTCCCCGGGTGGCTTATTTCCGCCAGCCTCCGCGGTAACATTAAAGAAACAATGGGGAATATTTATATTTATTCAGTTTTTTTCGGTGTGTTTCTGGAAAATAAAAGTGCCCATGGGCCCCAAGAAAGCTTCTATTTCCCAAAACCTAAAGCAATAAGGTTGAATTCCCTTTAAAAAGAAGAAAGAGATCATTGATAATTGAAGGGGAGTGCGTACACCGCCCCGGGTCAGGTTGTCAAAAAAAACCCAAATCAACCATCTCTTTTTTGTGGCCAAAAAAACGGCAACAGGAAGTGTTTTTCCCAAAGGTTTAACTGTGTTTCGAAACAAAGTCGCAAGTGATGGAAGTTTTTGAGAGACTTTATTGGGTGGATAAATAAAAAAAAACAGCTACGGGAAGGTCTCTCAAGCGTAAATTTGTAAAAAGGGCTGGGAAAGTTGCATGAGGATTTAATTAAAAAATCCCTGCAATAGTGATGATGTGAGGGGTTTGGGCCCAGCAAAGGTTGGTTTGAGGATTTAAAGAAGCTAGTGGCATCCTGTGTGTAAGGCAGGGTGAGGCTGCCAGTTGGGCCCAAAAAGCGGTAAAAAAATATGTGCGGGAATTCAAGGAGTACATAGAAACTGAAGGCTGAAACCTGAACAAGTGTTTAATTGTGATGAAAACAGGCCCCGTTCTGGAAGAAAATGCCAAGCGGACCTACATATCGGAGGAAAAGGCACTCCCAGGACATAAGCCTATGAAAGACAGGCTTACTTTGTTATGTGTGCCAATGCAGTGGGGATTGAAAAAGTTAGCCTTTATTAGTTATCACTTGAAACCCCCAGAGTTTTCGGGAAAAGAAGCCCCTCAAGGTTTAATTTGTGTGTGTGGGGAGACAAACGTAAGGCTGGGTCACTAGGATTTTTTCTATAATGGTTACACCAGCATTTCCCCCCCAATTCAAAGTTTACCAAACTGAAAAGAATTAGAATTTAAAAGTCCCTCCTGGTGTTAGAAAAACCCCCTGGTCTCCCAGGACGGGCAGAGCGACTTTATGGGGGACATGATTTCTTAAGGTGAAGTTTTTGCCTCCTAATCCACCCCCTCCCCTTTCGCCGGGGGACCAGCGGGTTTTTTCCAACTTCAAGAAATTACACAAAAGTCTGTTTCAAAAGTGCTTTGAAGTGACCACAGCACTCGTTGACTCTAAAAGAGTTTTGGAAATTTTTTAATATCCTAAAGTGAAAACCCTTATAGGAAAGGGTTTGGGGAGGGAGTGATAAGAAAACCCTTTGAACTCTGCTTGGAAAGAAACTGTGGCCGAATGGTAGACAAAAGGGATTTTAAGGGTTTGGGGCAAACCCGAAGGGTTATACCTTTGGGAATCAATTGTAAATTTGGGGGAAGCCCTTTGGGGTTTTGGGGGGTTGTGGGGATGTTTGGGGAAAGTTGGTGGAGGAGGAAAATGAAAAACAAACCACTGTAGCTGTAGACAACTTCAACGCAAGAGCCGCCTGCGGAAAACGGTTCAAAGGAGGGGAGAGAGAAATTAAAGGGTTTGCCTCTTTAAAAATTTAAAGGGAAAGTGTGCAAAATGGCTTGAAGTGAAACCTTTTTTGATGAAAATCCCCTCACACGCTTTTGCAACCGTGCTGGTGACTTTACAATGAAAAATATTGTGACCACTTTAGAAAATCATAAAGGAACGGAGGTACGGGCCATATGGAAGTATGTTTGCGAAAGAAGTCCGTGATCTGAAGTGGTCCTAGGGGCATTAAAAGAAAAAGGGGGAAGTAACCCCAAAAAAGGGGACTTGCCTCCTAAAGTCTTAACCCTTTGATTTTTTCGACGTATAAATACGTCTTACGACCCAATTTTCTGACGTTTATATATCAATAATTCTAGCGGCTTCAAATCAAGGGGAGAAAGGCTGGTCCCCCACTGGGGAAGAATGGGTCGTGTGGTCAGTGTGCACCACATAAAAAAAAATCCTGCAGCACACATTCAAATGAAAAAAAAAAAACTCTGATCTTTTTTTTTTGGAAAAAACGCGACTTGAGGTGTTTTTCGTATAGTATTTATCTTTGTATTCGCGTTTTCGTGGTCTTAGGTGTAAAATGGAAAAATATTACAGAATAGAAATTTTTTATTATTTGACGATAAAAACGACTTTAAAAACTGAGCTCAAATAGCGGAAATGATCGATTTTTCCAATGTTCAGGGTAAATAAATCACACCACCACGTCCAATACACGTAAAATGGGGATCTAATATACTTTCACTAGTGCACTGAATTATTTATACCTTTTTTACAATAATGCAGATCTGAAAACAGTAAATTTTGTATTTTTTTGTATGAATAAAAATCAAAATAAAAAAGCAATAATAATATAAGAGGGGCCTAGAGATGTGACTAATGAACAGAGCATATGTTATTTGGGCCCAGAATGTCTCCTTTGTTTTTCTGGACCCTTTTTTAAAAATTGACTCTTTTTAGTTTGCGTAAATTTTCCCAAATTGCCAATTTCTGACCCCCATTTTGGGTATCCAAATTTTAAAAATGGGGGTTTTTTGGGTACTCGCTGAAGAAAAATGGAGTTCTAAAAAAAAGCTATGGTTTGGTTTCAACTGGAAAATGGAATTGGCTGAAAATAGGGCTCAAAGTCGGCGAAATCCCCGATACCATATTCGCCGGACCGCAATTCGGGGGACAAATTTCAGGATTTTTTTTGCCCAAATTTTTCGAATTTTTGGTTCATTACCGGGGGAAAAGTTTCTTATCATTTCATAGGGAAAAAAAAAAAAAATTTTTTTTTCTTTAGGTGGGGGGGGGGTTTTCGAGGGGGGGGGGGGGGGCCCCTTTAAACACTAACACCTTTTCCCCCCCTCCTCCCACCCATAAATTCATCACCGATCTTCAATAAAAGAAAGGGGCTTAATTTTTGCATGCCTTTTTCAGTTTTGGTACAAAAATTTAAACTTTTTTTTTTGTGGTAAAAAAAAATTTTTTTTCATACTTTTGGGTTTTTTTTGCACGGATTAATTTTTTTTTCCATTTTTTTCTTAGGGGGAAAAATTTTCTTCACATAGGAACTTTTTTCGCATAACGCCGCCCTCTTGCAGGATTAAGGTCCCTTGCGGGGGTCCATGTATATTAAAAACCACGGTGACATCCACATCCTTGTCTAAGGCCTTTTTACGGGGAAAAAAAAATTTCCCTCTTCCTCTTCTCTAATTGAGCCTCCTACCCCTCGTAAAAATCTTCACTGTTTCGTAACCTACCTCCTACACCTACATTTGCAACATCTGCCACATTCCCCCCATCCACCCGTCATACCCCTTTTTCCCAAATCCTAAATGCCACAAAGACCTCTTTACCTTACAAATTTTACTGTTCCTTATTGTTTCCTGAAAACCCTGGTCCACACCCCCCCCCTACCTTTCCAAACCCCCTTGTTATTGCTATCCTATTCTCCGTCTTACTCTTAATTCTTTAAATTAAAATCTACCTCACTTTTCCAGGTATACTCAACGACTTACCCCCCTATAATTTTTGCCTCTTTTCTCATACTTTTTTCTGTAATTATCCCCATTCTTCAAATAAACCAAAAAAACGAGAAACAATTAAAAAACCTTTCCAAAATTCCCCACTAAGGGGTGGCTAATTGCGAAAAGGGAAAACCCCATTATTTATGTTTAGATTTCTTTCTTTTTTGGGTTTATGTTAGAAGCTCTTTCCTTTTCATACTTTTGCCCGATTTTCAATAAGTAGTCCAAAAACAAATGAGATAAAATTTTCCCAGAAAAAGAGAAAGACCCCCCTCACCATTTCAAGGAACCTGCCTTGAGGTCTGCTCGCTTGGGGAAAATTTTGTTCGCTTGGAAAGGGGGAAAAAAAAATGACCCAGGACTGCTGTTTTTGGGAAAAAAACTCTCATGGGACTGTTGAAAGTAGGGTTCCCTTATTTTAATAAAGAAACTTTTTTTATCTACTAAAAAGACATCTACTACAGAGGGTCATTAAGCTATCTACAAAAAGAGGGTAATACGTATAAGGCAACATTTCACGTGTGTTAGCAAAAAAATTTTAAAGTTTTCCCTTTTTTTCTGTAGCTAATTATCAGACCCCTTTTGTACTCTTTTTGAATTATTCTGCTTGCTGGCTTTGACATGTGTGGACAGTTGTTCTTTTCCCTTTTTTGCGTACAACAAAAGGTGTTTAAAGTTGGGGCCACTGACTGTGGGTATAAAAAGTTGTGCTTTTTCCCCTAGTACGATGTTTGCTCGGGTTCCCCCAACCTTGACAAAATTTGGGCAAAAAGTTTCTGGACACTGTTTGTGAGAAATTTTTATAAACGATTTGTTTCTTTTGTTTTACTCTGTCTTAACATATACAATTTTGTAATTCATTTGGCTTACATCTTCTTGGCCCGGCCCCAGGATGAATCTTACAATTTTTTTTTGGGTGATTGGCGCCCTATCTTTCAGTTTTTGTCAAGGCAGAATACCATGAAGAGCAAGTGTAACATATGACATTTTTAAAAGGGTAAAATAGGGTCCTGCGAGCCTCAGTAGGTAGACACTGTGCTTGTTATAGAGGAACTTGAGTCTGGCATTCGCTTTCTTTACTACATTTTTTTCCCTATCAATTTCCCTAAAATGCATGGGTCAAGGGGGTTTCCCCAGATTTTTTATGAGGAAACTGAAGGATGGGCCCCCCCTTACACGGACATTAAATTTTATTTCCCTTTTCTCTCTTCTGTTTTTGTCCCAAAGAGAATGGCTTCATTTTTCCCCGAGGTGTAATTATAGTTTGTTGAAACAAACCCCTTTTGCTGCAGGACTCCATTCCAGGTTAATACATTGCTATATCTTATGGGTCTTTTTCCTGACCTAACAGAGCACTGTCACTTCAACGTAGGATTTGCCCTTGCACTGATAGGCATACTTTAACATACAAAAGAATAAAAAGGGGACCCAAAATACTACCTTGGGGAACCCAAACATGCATCGCAGGGGTTCGTTTCCCGTTTTGTTTTTTTGCAATTTGTCCCTGTTGTAAGGTAGGACTTGACCAGTCTACAGAATCTGTTTTTTTTGCTTGAAGTTTCTAATATAATATTTGGGGTTGACAGTATCGAGGCCTTTTGCAGGTCAAGGTTTTACCATGCCTTGAGGTTCCCCATTGACATTTCAGTTCTCAAGTAATATCAGATTAATTAAGGAGGGTCGGTTGAGTAAGATCTTTAAAACTCGGTTGATAGCTATGGGGAATGTTTTGTCTTAAAGGGACTTAACATTGACAGTCACTGCCCTCTGTAAAAAATTTTTTTATATTTAGATATACTAACAGGCCTTTTGTTGCTTACACAGACCTCTTTTTTTTGTAGAGAGGGTAACTCGGCCTCCTTTTAACCCTCCGGTATGGTATTATTGGTGTGGACAAATTTTTTATGCAGTAAAAGGGATTTACAGTTCAGAAACACCATCTTTAGGAGCTTAGACGGGTGTTTTCCGGGCCCTGCTTTTAGTTGGGTTTAACCTGCTTTTGTTTTTTTTTGAAATTAAAACATGAGAACAATTACTAGTTGACAGCTGTTTTGGGGTTACCCCTTTATTGGATAGTATGTTTGAAAATTTCGAAATCTGTGTTAAAGATATTTGTGCTGTGGGGAGTTTACTTATTTGTTGAGCAACAGATTGTAATAGGAATTAAAAAAAATTGCCACCTTAGATGTTTTCTCGTACTCGTTATGAAGTGAGTTTCTATGTTAGCCATCTACGGTTTATGGCTTACCCCAACGTTTTAGTTGTTGCCAGAGCTTTCTGGGGGGTTTTGCTTTTTCTTCAATTTTTGAGAAAAAGTGTTTTTCCTTTGCTCCTTTTAAAAAGTCTCTGCTCTGTTCCTCACCCCTTTGGAATTCATTTTTGCGCAATATTGTCGTTTGCTTTAAAATTTTTTTGCACTGGTCTCTGAAAATTTTTTATTCTAATTCTTTAGTAGTCATTTTTTTTCCCGGGTTTTCGTTCTTTAACTTCGCTTTAATGGGCCCAAAATTTTTCAAGGATGGTGTGAAATTGTTTTTAATTTTTCCCGGCATTTCGTTTCGTATGCAAAAATTGTTATCCCTGTCCAGTTTCTTTACTGTAGTTTTAGTTGACTATTTTTATTTTTTGTTTTAGGCTTCCCATCCCTAGTGATTTTCCTGGTGCAGTAAAATGATGAAATGTTCACTAAAAAACCCTTTGGGAATATGCCGCTGAAAGTTCAGGGGGTATGTGGTCAATTAGGGTGCTGAAACCTGTGTGATCTGCGTTGGTGTATTAACCCTTAAATGGGCCAGAATTATATATTTTCCCCCCCAGCACCCCGAAATTTTGAGAAAAAAAAATTGTTTTTTTTTTTTTAGGAAAAAAAAAAAGGGCTGTGGTACCCCGGCATCCCCAATTTTTTCATATGGTGCACACTGAGTGTGCCACCCATTCTCTCTGTCTAGGTGACTCAGGTATCGTGCCAATGTTGAATGAATGACAAATGAAACGTATATTACTTTGGTGCATACGTGAGAGAAGTTTTCGGTCTCCCCCAAAATTCACGTTTTTGCTTTCGTGGGCTTTCCACAATTCGCGAATTCCCAACTGCCAAATTCCCACCACAAATCTTTTTCAATTTCCCGCCACCCGCGGTCCCTACTACCCTCCCACCGACCCCCCCAAACATAAAAAATAATGTAAAAACCCCTTCTGCTGCATATTGGGAAAGGTTTTTTTCGGAAGGTATTGCGGGGACATTTGTTTTACTCTTGAAAACAGCAAAGAATCAAACATTTCTGCTACTGCTAAAAATAAAAATTGTAACAAAATAATAAAAATAATTATAAAATAATAAAAATATAATAATTAAAAAATTTTAAAAAAAAAACGTATATTTGAAACCTGTCCTTCCGAATTGGGGCCAATTTTCCAAAATGCAGTCATGAAAAGGTTTACTTTTTTTACTGTAGTTTAAATTAGGGAAATAATGAACAAAAAAAAAACAAATCACCACATGAGTGGTGGGGGGTTGGGTGCCCCTTGCGGGGGTCGGAGGGAGGGTATTAGGGACTCGCATGGTTGGGGGAGTGGGGAGGGGCCCTTGTGGTGTTTGTGGTATTCAAAACATAATGTTATTTTAAAACATACATGTATATATTTAGCAATTTTCGCTTTTCATGGTTTTTAGATTTTCATGGTTTACAAGTTAAAGGGGCAGTATTGTATTTTATTTCCCCCCAAAAAAATGGGGGCACCAAAAATTCACGGTTTTTCAACATTGCGTGGTCTGACCCCCAACCCTCGCGAAAGTTTAGGGAGACCCGTATATACGTTTGGACCGGTTTTTAAGGGGTTTAAATTTGTGAGTGTAACTATTTAAATCTTTTAATTTTTCTTTTACTTTTGCGTAGCCCATTTTTTTTGCGCGAAAATAGTATTGAAAATCGCCCAATTTTTTGTCTGCAATTGTTTTCAAGTCTGGACAAGACTCGGAAAATTTTAATAAATGGTCCCTGGGTGGGAGGCAGTTTAAATAGTTCCCACTAAGAAAATTTTAGTCTTGGGAAGCAGCACTTCAAACCATAGAAACTCCATTTTTGTTATTTAGAACAATCTTGGGTTGCAAGTAATCTTTCTAATGTAGGCACATACCCCACCCCCCCCTTTTTTCCTTTATCTTGCATTTTTTTATTGTAACCTTCTATTTTGACCCCATCATCAGTCCTGTATCACCCAACCCGGATTCAGAGTGGTTTAACGCTCTAGCTAGAATCATAATCTCTGCTAATTTTTTAAAAAGTGATCTTGCATTCACATGAATAAAAGTGAAAAGGCCCCGTTTCATAAAAAAGTTATAATATCAATATATGGCAAGGGGGCATTTGAAATTTAAAATTTTTGGGAAAAAAAGATCATTTTGCTAAGGGTAATTGTGCCCAAAAGTGCATTTGTTACACAAAAAATGAATTTTTGGCACTGTTACATAATTGTACATACATCCATCATGCACCCACCCCTTACACATTTTTCTTAAGGTGTCTTTTCTGTTTTTCTTTTGTACTTTGTGCAGTTTTATCAACCCTTTTTTGGTGGGTTTGAGATAATAAGAAGGCTTATTTCTACATTTACCCATGTATGATTACATATGGGTTTTAAGGTTATCATTTTTCCCAGCTACTAAAACCATCATTAACACGGTCACTTATTGTTTTCTCTGCACAAAAGTTGAGGTCCGGATTAATTTGGATTTTCACACTTAAGAGGTGCTACAATAAGAGCTGTGTTCCATGTTTTTTTTGGGTTTTTGGGTTTTTCAGGGTTTTTTGCCATACCTTGGGAGCATTTGTGACATTTACATTTTCGTAGGTGGCAATTTGGGCTTTTACTGTCCGGTTTATTACTCCATTCACCTTTTCCAAACCCCCATGGGTGTTTTTTTTTTTTGAATGAGGAGAAAGATAAATTAATTTGGCAGCCCCATACCCCCCATGCCTGCCCCTTTTACCTTATCTTTTTTAATAAACAAGATTTAAATTTCTCTTTTCCAGTCACCTAGCAAACCCTAGATCGGGGGGTTTTGCAATCACCACTGAAATTACTAGTAAATTTTTACCAAAAACCTCTTCACTCCTCACTTATCCCCTTAACTTCGGAACCTTTTTCACTTATCCTCTTATTTCACATCCCCTTCCCCCCTCATTTTCCCGTCTGGTTTTCCTATTTCAATTCAACTCATTTTTTTTTGGCAGGGCCGAAAGTTTAATCAAAAGGCTTTTCCATCCAAATTCCCCCTTCAATTTCCATTTATCAGGGGTTGGTCATTTTGTTGTCCCCTGACCCGATTGCTGTCTCAGCCCCTTTTTTTAAAACACTGGGGGTGAAAACCCCACCTTAACCTACTTTCCCTTTAGTTTTATAGATAGTTTGGCTTTTCTCCCATGATTCTCTCAGTACACTGGTCAGCTACTGAAACATTAACTTGGTAATTTAATTTCATTCCTTTCCCACGATTTTACTGAGGGGTAACCGTCCTTATGATAGTTTCCCCTTTGGGGTTTTTGTATTTTGTAGATTTGATGATGTCTCCGTGTTATCCTTCCCTTAAAAACTGGTTACAGGTGTATGATGCTACGTCAGTGTAATGAACGTCAGTTAGAGGAAATTTACTTTTAGTTGTACGTTGGCAGTAGTGGGTTTAGATGCGTCAGCCTGTTTTTTAAATGCTCAATTCTTTCCCCGTTTGGTGAGGGAAAAAAAACTCCCCAGACCTTCTTTTTCCCTTTGGGTTTTTTTTGTTTTGGGTTTCGCCATGTTGTCTTCCCTTGAAAACGGGGCAGTTGATATGGGGGTCAGTTATTTAAGTAGTGGAAAAAGTCCATGTTAGTTCAATCTGGCAGGGAGGGGCGGTATTCAGGTATCTTTTTTTTTTCTTTTTGTCCCATTTAAACCCGTTTTTACAAACTCTGGTACTTTTTTAATTATTCTTTGTTTTTTTCTCCATTAAGGGCAGTTTTACAACACCTGGTATCTTGATTATTCTTGTTTTATCTCCATTAAAACTGGGGAAAAACCATTCTTTTTGGAAAATTTCCTTCATTAAAGACCTTAACTAGCTTAAACTGCTATTTTTTCCACAAACAAGAAAAAAAATCGAAAACATAAGAACATTGCAGTAGGCCCCACTGTAAGGGCGGAAAAAAGCTCAGATCTTTTTAAGTCCATAAAGCAACACCCGGGATTGTATTAGAAAAAATTTTAGATTTGGGGCTTGTCTCTTTGTCAAGGTCTCAGGGGCTAAACATTTTCATTAAGAATCATAGTTTTACTTATGTGCCCCTTTCAAACCAGAACCTAAAATTTTATGTTGGCCAGTAGGAAAAATTCTGTTATGAGTAAAATAATAACGAAATGTTGGATGAAAAATAAAATGAAAATTAAAGATCTTCCTTCTAGAATACGTAATTATATAAAAACAAAAAAAAAGAAATAAAAAAAAAGAATGGAGTAACACTGCAGCAGTGTTACTGGCTCATTTGTATTATTTATTAATTATCTTATTTAGAATATGGATCCAGGTGCTATTTGTGGATGTTCATTTTTGTTTTCAATTTTTCATGTCGGATATTAATATGTTTATTATTTTAAGGTTTTGTAGATCCTTTAATGTGTGAGTAAGGTTTTGATCAAAATCTCTAGTTAGCCTCTTAGACAAACCAAGATCAATCAGGTGACACTGTAAGTGGGCAGTATTTCTATTATCCACAATGATGTTATCAGTGTGGAGGTCTAAGTGAGCAAAACCTGAATCGTGGAAGTTGGCAAGTGCATCAGCAGCGGCGCTATATGCCTTGAAACCCTCTTCATGAGTACTTGTTTTTAAAAATTTACTTAGTGTTATACCTTGTACGTAGTCCATAACAATAGCTTGAGGATCGCTGTCAGTGACTCCATATAGTCTTGGGGCTCCACCAGCGCCATCTGCCTCGTGAAGCAGTTGAGCTTCATTAGAGTCAAATTTTGTATGAAATATTTTGACTGCGACTGGAATGGTGGATCCATCATCTCCCTTTAGCAGTCCTTTTTGTGTCTTACCATAGAGACCTTCACCAAGGTCTCCAGTTATAGTAATCTTATCCCATGGTACTACTGGCAGGTTGATAGGCTGATCCTTGTGAAGGTCCACTGGTACACCGGGAACAAAAATTTCATCTATATCACTTATGTCACTGTTGGTTGAAGTACTGCTGTCGCTGCTGGTTGAGGAACTGCTGTTGCTGCTGGTTGAGGAACTGCTGTTTTTCCTGCTGTTGCTGGTCAAGAAACTGCTGTTTTTGCTGCTGCAAATGATGAAACAAATGCTGGTGTCAGTTCCACTTGTTTCAATGGAGATCCTGTCACTGCTGGTGACACTGATAATACATTGATTACAGAGGTTGCTGTTGTCAGTTTTAGCAATTTTTACTTTAGCGCAGAGCTCCAACTTATCTTCTAAGTAAGACTGAGAATGGCATCTCTTCAATCCACGGCCTGTGGTCACCTTCACACTGAATTTATCCATTTTGTTTGACTCGCTGGACGTAAACATATAGCCCAACTAGTTAGACTAAGATATGACTTCTCTCAAATAGATACTTAGCAATGAAAATATAGTTATACTCCTTGACTCTCGAGATATGAAAATATAGTAAAACTAGTCAGATCAGGATTTGACTTCTCATAAATATTGAATATTAGGATTTACTAAGAAAAGTCCTAGTGATATAGTCTCAGTAGTCAGTCAAACAGTTATATAGTCAAGTTAGAATTATTGATACTAAGTAGTGAAAATGTAGTTATACTGCTTGACTCTCAAGATATGAAAGTATAGTAAAACTAGTCAGATCAGGATATGACTTCTTATAAATATTGAATATTAAGATCTATTAAGAAAACCCCCAGTCATATAGTCTCAGTAGTCAGTCAAACAGTTATATAGTCAAGTTAGAATTATTGAATATTAGTCATGTGACTACGATAGTGAAAAGCAATGATGAATATTTCTTGTGGATGAGTTGTTGTGAAGAAGAGGAAGATCATTCCTTGAGACCATCATTCCTTCATATGATATAATGGTACCATATGGTAGAATATGGTACAATGGTACCATATGGTAGAATATGGTACAGTGGTACCATGTGGTAGAATATGGTACAATGGCACCATTTGGTACAGTGGTATCATATGGTAGAATGGTACCATATGGTGCAATGGTACCATTTGGTACAATGGTATATGGTAGAATGGTACCATATGGTGCAATGGTACCATATTGTAACATATGGTGCAATGGTACCATATTGTACCATATGGTGCAATGGTACCATGTGGTACATTGTACCATACAGTACAATGATACCATGGTTCATTGTACCATATGGTACTATGTGGTACTGTTGTATTCAACACAATAATACACTAATATTTTCATCATTATTTTGTTTACAATAATTGTTTACAACAAAAATATGCAAAAATGTTGTATATTAGTAATGTTCTATTATATATTTACAAATGTATAGAAACTCGACATGTTCCTTGAGGTGCATGACAAAGCGCTTTGTCTCGGAATTTGCGGAGTCAGTAGCTAGCTTGTGTCGCCACTCACTCAGTCTTGGCTGGTGTCTCCTGCCACGAACATCTATTGACCGTATGGTACATGGTAACATATGTTACAGGATACCATATAGTACATTGTACTATATGGTATAGGGTACCATGCAGTACAGGATAACATATGGTGCAGGGTACCATGTTGTGTAGGGTACCAAATGGTACAGCATACCATATGGCACAGGGTACCATATGGCACAGGGTACTATATGGCACAGGGTACCATATGGCACAGGGTACCATATGGTACAGGGTACCATACAGTACAGGACACCATATGGTACAGATACAGGGATAACTATGGAAATAAGTCACCCTGACTTTTTTGGGTTATCCTAGGATTTTATACATATGCTGCTATGTATGATAATCTATATAATTGTATTTCTGTACACCTGAATAAACTTACTCAAGTGCATGTGGCATTATAAGTAAGTTTATTTAGGTATACACAAATAAAGTTACATAGAATATCATACTTAGCAGCATATGTTTGGAAAACCTAGGATAACCAAAAAAGTCTCAGATTTATTTCCATTAGGGTCCCTGTACCCTGTACCATATGGTATTATGTACCATATGGTACAATAGACTATATGGTACATTGTACCATATGGTACCATTGTACCATATACCATTGTACCATATAATACCATTGTATGGCATGGCATTATTGTACCATATGGTACAATGGTACCATATATTTCAAAACCATAGAATTCCTCTTCAGGTCCACTTCCATCAATCTTATAACTGTAAGTTGTGAAGAGGAGAGTCAGAGTACACCTAAAGAGTGGGGAATGAGAGCTTCCTTGCCGCCAGGCATGATGAGCAAAGCTACTTTGGCGGCGTTCCCACAATACCATGCAGGCATCCAGATTTGTTCTGTAGTGTGCACACTGACCACCCAGACCCATTCTCTCAGATGTAGGCCTGCCAGCCTTCTTGTGCTAGATTTAACGAC
Source organism: Cherax quadricarinatus (assembly GCF_026875155.1). Lineage (NCBI taxonomy): Eukaryota > Metazoa > Arthropoda > Malacostraca > Decapoda > Parastacidae > Cherax > Cherax quadricarinatus. The sequence continues at coordinate 13,346 of NW_026509225.1, forward strand.
ACTAGAATTTTGGCGTAGATCTATGGTTTGGACCCTCAACGTAAAGCCGTAGATCTATGGCATGGACCCTGAAAGGGTTAAGCAACACTTGCATACAGTGTCTAACATGGATATGAATCCTGCTGTATGTGATATTTTTTTGTATATGCTTTTGCTTGTTACAGCGAGGTGCATTGAGCATGCTTAAACCAGCAAATAATAGAGCCTACTAGACTGGAGAATACACTAGACCTCATCTTCACTAACAATGTTGATCTGTTACGAAATGTCACCATATCTAAAACAATATACTCAGATCACAACATAATCGAGGTTCAAACAAAATAACCGACAAAATGAGATCAGCCACGAGGAAGCCTTCACCAAATTCAGCTTCAATAACAAGAACATAAAGTGGGACAAAGTAAACCAAGTCCTAAACGATATAAGCTGGGAAGATAGACTAAGCAACACAGACCCCAACTTATGCCTAGAACAGATTAACTCTGTGGTGCTCTATGTATGCTCAAGGCTTATTCCTTTAAGAAAAAGGAGGAGTAGATGTAAAATAGAAAGAGACAAGCGCTCCCTTTACAGGCAAAGGAAAAGAATAACAGAGTGGCTAAGAGAGGCCAATGTATCTGAAATGCATAGGGAGACACTGGTCAGAGAAATAGCAAACATTTAACTAAAGCTAAAGGAATCTTATAGGAGTCAGGAATTGCGGGAAGAGCTAAGAGCCATAAATGAAATCGAAAGAAACCCAAAGTGTTTCTTTTCTTATGGCAAATCAAAGTTGAGAACAACATCCAGTATTGGGCCCTTACTTAAACAAGATGAGTCCTGCATAGATGACAGCAAGGAAATGAGTGAGCTACTCATGTCCCAGTATGACTAAGTTTTTAGCAACCCTCTATCCAGACTGAGAGTCGAAGATCTAAGTGAATTTTTTATGAGCCACAGAATTTGGTAAACACAAGCCTATCTGATGTTATCCTGATGCCAAATGACTTCGAACAGGTGATAAATGACATGCCCATGCACTCTGCCCCAGGGCCAGACTCATGGAACTCCGTGTTCATCAAGAACTGCAAGAAGTCCCTATTACATGCTTTTACCATCCTATGGAGAGGGAGCATGGACACGGGGGTCGTCCCACAGTTACTAAAAACAACAGACATAGCCCCACTCCACAAAGGGGGCAGTAAAGCAATAGCAAGGAACTACAGACCGATAGCACTAACATCCTATATCATAAAAAATTTTGAAAGGGTCCTAAGAAGCAAGATCGCCACCCATCTAGATACCCATCAATTACACAACCCAGGGCAACATGGGTTTAGAGCAGGTCGCTCCAGTCTGTCCCAACTACTGGATCACTACGACAAGGTCCAAGATGCACTAGAAGACAAAAAGAATGCAGATGTAATATATACAGACTTGGCAAAAGCCTTCAACATTTGTGACCATGGCGTAATAGTGCACAAAATGCGTGCTAAAGGAATAACAGGAAAAGTCGGTCGATGGATCTATAATTTCCTCACTAACAGAACACAGAGAGTAGTCGTCAACAGAGTAAAGTCCGAGGCAGGTACGGTGAAAAGCTCTGTTCCACAAGGCACAGTACTCGCTCCCATCTTGTTCCTCATCCTCATATCCGACATAGACAAGGATGTCAGCCACAGCACCGTGTCTTCCTTTGCAGATGACACCCGAATCTGCATGACAGTGTCTTCCATTGCAGACACTGGAAGGCTCCAGGTGGACATCAACCAAATCTTTCAATGGGCTACAGAAAAGTATGAATTTCAACAATGAGAAATTTCAATTACTCCGATATGGTAAACATGAGGAAATTAAAACTTATTCAGAGTACAAAACAAATTCCAGCCACAAAACAGAGCGAAAAACCAACGTCAAAGACCTGGGAATGATCATGTTGGAGGGTCTCATCTTCAAGGACTGTAATATTGTATCAATCGCATCTGCTAGAAAAATGACAGGATGAATAATGAGAACCTTCAAAACGAGGGATGCCAAGCCCATGATGACACTCTTCAGGTCGCTTGTTCTATCTAGGCTGGAATATTGCTGCACACTAACAGCACCTTTCAAGGCAGGTGAAGTTGCTGACCTAGAAAATGTACAAAGCACCTTCACGGCACGAATAACGGAGATACAACACCTCAGTTACTGGGAGCGCTTGAAGTTCCGGAACCTGTACTCCCTGGAATGCAGGGAGGAGGAGAGATACATGATTACATATACCTGGAAATTCCTAGAGGGACTAGTACTGAACTTGCACTCGAAAATCACTCACAACGAAAGCAAAAGACATGGCAGATGATGCAGCATCCCCCCCAATGCAAAGCAGGGTTATCACTAGCACGTTAAGAGACAATACAATAAGTGTCAGGGGCCCAAGACTGTTCAACTCCCTCCCAGCGTACATAAGGGGGATTACCAATAGACCCTTGGCTGTCTTCAAGCAGGCACTGGACAAGCCCCTTAAATCAGTACCTGACTAGCCGGGCTGTAGCTCGTACATTGGATTGCATGCAGCCATCAGTAACAGCCTCGTTGATCAGGCTTTGATCCACCATGAGGCCTGGTCTGTGACCAGGCCGCGGGGGCGTTGACCCTAGGAATTCTCTCCATGTAAACTCCAGGTAGGTGATGCCGCGATCAGCAAAACATTGGTAACCACTGCCACTCTTCACCTGTCTAGAATTAAGTAGTCTATAAGTACAGTGGACCCTCACCTAACGAAGGCATCATATAAAGATAAATTCGCCCAAGGAAGCGTTAAAGCATAAAAATTTTGGCCCGGACAATGATGAAAACTCGACCAGCGTGATTCATCCCGAACCTGTTTTTTCCAGCCTGAGTGCCTCAGCTGCCCTGCTGTCATTGTTTACAGGCCAGGGTGGCCAGTTCATGTATATATTCGATACATTTTGTATTCCATTGTTTTTAGTGCTTGTAACTGCTAAATAAGCCACCATGGGCCCAAAGAAAGCTTCTAGTGCCAATCCTGTGGTAAAAAGGGTGAGAAATACTATCGAAATATTATCGTACAATGGTCAGCTGCTGCTGCACCACCATCAGCTGCTGCTGTACCACCGTCAGCTGCTGCTGTTGCTGTACCATGGTCAGTTGCTGCTGCTGCTGCTGTACCATGGTCAGTTGCTACTGCACCACCGTCAGCTGTTGCTGCACCACCATCAGCTGTACTACTCGAAGATATGGAGAGACTGTTGTTGGTGTGGCTTAACGAGAAACAGTTACTAAGAAACAATTAATCCCAGAGGGGTAGCCACACAGGATAAGCCAAAAAAGTCAGTGAGTCATCAAGGACTGTCTAACTTATTTCCATTGGGGTCCTTAACCCTTTGACTGTCGCAACCCCAAATCCTGAGGTGTCTCCTGGTGTCGCAAAATTTAAAAAAAAAAAAAAAATTATTTTTTCTTATGAAATGATAGAGAATCTTTTCCCGATTGTAAAGACACCAAAAAAACGAAATTTGATGGAAAACTGACGGAATTACACTCTCGCGAAGTTAGCGACTTCGGCGATATTTAAAAATCGGCAATTTCGCCCACTTTGAGCCCTATTTTCGGCTAATTCCGTTATTCCAGTCAACCAAACTCATAACTATTTCTTCAGAACCTTTTTTTTTCTATCGATTGAGTACAAGAAAACTGCCCATTTCCCGATTTCAACTACCGAATAACATGGCCCAGAAATTTGCAATTTGGCCAATTTCACGAAAATTAAAAAAATACGACAATTCAAAATAAGGTCCAGAATAAAACAATGCAGACTTTCTGGCTCTAAAATAACATTTTCTTTTTTCATCAGTCATGTCTCCGGTCCCTGTGATATTACTCTTGCTTTTTATTTTGAAATTTTATTCAAACAAAAATAGAAGATTTACTGTTTTTGCAGACTACTGCAATACTGTAAATATTGTAAAAATACATCAACCCATTCAGACTGGAAATTAGAATGGCTATTTGGACATTTATTGGAAATGACATCATTTGTTATTTTTGAACATGGGCAAAAATCCAAACATTTCCTGTACTTTGTGCTCCATTTCCAGGTTCTTTTTATAGAAAAATTAATCAAAATCACCTCCATTTCTATAATATAGTTTCCATTCTATCAAATGAGACCAAGAAAACGAGAATACAACCACAAATACTATACGAAAATAGACCACAAAGTCGGCATTTTAATTAAAAAAAACGGTCGGAGTTTTTTTTTCTCATTATACACTGCGTGCTCCAGGATTTTTTTTATGTGGTGCACACTGACCACACAGACCCATTCTCTCACATGTGGGCCTACTATCTTTCTCCTGCCTGATTTGAAGCCGCTAGAATTTATGAGTATATATACGTCAAACACGGTACCTCGCAAATGTATATATACGGCCGCGACAGTCAAAGGGTTAAACTTGTCCCCCAGGACGAGACCCACACCAGTCGATCAACAACCAGGTGAACAGGAAAAAATGCCTGGAACTAGTGCTCATATTGGTGAATTTAAGGCCAGCAAAGGTTGGTTTGAGAGATTTATGAATCATAGTGGCATACACAGTGTTATGGGGCTATAGGACCCAACATGTATTTATAAGTAACAGTTACTTTGGAATACCTAATTATATTGAATTGATGGGGACTTTGCTCTAAATGTCAGAAGGACTGATCAACCTTTTGACTGAGAGGCAGCTGGGTCAAGCCTATTTTTCTCAATATAATAGGTTATACTATAGACACATAAACACACAATTTAAATAAGTAGTTTATAAAGTTGTATTTCCTTTTGTAGAAGTAAAATTAAGGTGTGGTAGAATTGTGGTAACTGGAGAATTGTGCTTGGCAACAGTCTTTTGTTTTGGTGGGAGGAGCAAGTTGTATTTCCTTTTGTAAAAGTAAAATTAAGGTGTGGTAGAATTGTGGTAACTGGAGAATTGTGCTTGGCAAATAAGTAGTTTATAAAGTTGTATTTCCTTTTGTAGAAGTAAAATTAAGGTGTGGTAGAATTATGGTAACTGGAGAATTGTGCTTGGCAACAGTCTTTTGTTTTGGTGGGAGGAGCTTAGCCTTTTTCTCTCTCTCCCTCGCACTGACTCGGTCTCTCTGTGGCTGGCCTTCAACCTGGCAGGATCTCTGGGTCCTTCTTCTATCTTTTGGGGCATTATGTGTGCTCCAGGGGTGAGTTTTTATAATTTAAGTTTTGGCCACCATACCCAGGGTGACTAAAGTGTGTCAAAACACTGGTTAGCCCAGAGTTATGTCAAGGAGAGAGAAGGAAGAGTGTTGGAACACACCATGTGGAGCACAGGATGGAGTGTGTAGATTTGTTTTGAAAATGTGAGGCTGTAATTGTATATTCTGTACATATCTATTGAGAATTACAGTTATTTTTTATAGTAGTAGTTTACATAACCTGTGAAGAGGCGGGTGAAAGGGTATCAGAGACACTCAGGATGATCAGCCATGTTGTAAGTATTACCCCTAGACAATAAGACCATTAAGTAAAAGCTACCCCCACACTAGAACATGTAGTGAGAACCTTACTATCAAAGTAATAAGGGACAACCAACGAAACATGGGAGCTTGACCGGGAGAGTTATTGACTGCTAAAATAACTCAAAACATTCTTTGAACTATATGGCTGGTATGGGGTAATAACAGTTGCATGTTTCTGTAGAAGATTTACCTAGGTGGTGTCAGTGGAAGTGTTTTTTTCATATATTAGTTTACGGGTTGTTTTTCTCCTAAGGTGAGGAGAAAGGTTGAGTAACACATTTTTTGTTGTGGTTTTTGGTAAGTGCTATGTGATAGTTTACATTCAATTTGTGTTATTTTATGTGCCTGTGGGAAAACTTTTGTCCACTGATACTGTAAGAGGGAAGAAAAGTGTTTAAAGATAAAACTATGTCAGAAGATGAGTCTTCAGATTTTTTAGGCTTCAGGGAAGAGGTAATAATTCATCAGAAAAACATGCCTGTTAACAGTGAACATGAGGGATCACCTACCCAGGTGATTATGGAAATGGAGAGAATGAGACTTAAATTAGCAGTACTAGAGGCTGAAATGAAATTAATGAAAGCTAAGGAGGAAGAACGTCAAAGATTAGGAGGTTCTGAACAAAGAGCCTGAGCAGTACTTTAACATAACTAAAGCTGCAAATTTTGTCCCAATTTTTACAGAGAGTGACCCAGATAGATATTTTTCTTTTTTTGAAAAGGGACTGCTTTGGAGCAAGGAGGGCCCCAAAACAGAAGTGGGCTACCCTAGTTCGCACACAACTTGTGGGTAAAGGTTTTCCAGAGAGTAGAGACTCTGGAGGGGCAAGTTTTTTCTGATTATGATAAGTTTTAAAGAGGAAGTATTGCTTGCATACCAAATGATACCTGAGAAATATAGGCAAAATTTCAGGAATCAAAAATTTCAGGATGGGCAGACCTTAACTGAGTTTGGGAATGAGAAACTGTTCCTTTTTAAGAAATGGGTTTGTTCTAAAGGATTAATTAAAGACTATAAAAATTAGTAGATTGATGGTTCATGAGGAATTGTACAATACAATCCCTGTTGACCTCAGAGAATATTTGGAGGACAAAAACCCAGATAATCTTTCAGAAGCATGGATCTAGGTGCCCGATTTTTGATTTCGCAGGGAATTGGTAAGTAAAAAACAGTCATGCTGCTTCGGGAAAATTTCCCCACTCATTCTAAACCTTATTCCAAGTCTTATGGTCATAAAGGAAAGTGGGAAAAGAATTTTCAGGAACAATAAGGTGAGGTGCCCTATAAAATAGAAGGAAAAGGTAAGTCAGTGGAGTTCAAAGTTTAAACCTAGACAATCAGATAATGTTTCAGGTCCTCGGTAAACAGTACCGTCCTACACCAAATGGTAAAATACCTTTAAGAGTTATGCCTGTTACTATGTAACAAAACTGGACACCTCAAAAGTTTTGCTGGTCAAGGCGGAGAGATCAGGAAAGGGAGGAAACCACCCAGAGGACTCAAAACTGCAGAGATACATCCAGTTGCCTGCATTAGGTCTTCAAGGCAAGGTGAGGAGGAACCTTTGGATCTGGGACCCAGGATGTGTTTATTTTCTAGTAGGTCCACAGTTGGTTTGCAAAAGAATGTGGGCCCGAGTTGAGAACATTTGTCCTTGAGAGATGGATGTAGCACCTACTCTTTGCTACGTGCTGGAGTGCTACCAGTGCCCTAAGGATACCTATACTGGGGTAGTATATTGTTGAAGGGTATTAGGGTTCAACCATAAGGAACACCTGTACACAAATTATGGGTTAAAAATCTGCATACCAAGTTGGCTATCTCCCTGTAGGTATCTCAGATGAAATTCCCTTCAAAGGGGTCGACCTCTTATTAGGAAATAATGTTATGGGTCGGGTTGGACAGTGAGGAACAACTAGGTTGGGGGAAACCAAATCCAAATGTTGGGAGGAAAATGGCTAGGAAAATCCTGCCAGACCTTCTCCTGATGGTTCCACCATGAGAAGTATGGCTCATGACATGCTACAACAGTCTTCATGATATTTCTCATGAGGAGGTGTGGGCTTAAGTTGGTAACTCTGCTTTCTGATGTTGAACTGCAGTCAACTGAAGAAAAGGATGATCCAGCCAGAGCTGAGCATGATTGGAAAAAGGGATCAGTTAAATAGTGTGAGAGAGGCTGCACCTGCTAGGGTGCAATTAATTTCTGTGCAGGGAAAATGTCGCTGTTGCTGAGGAAGAGATTTTACAGTTAAATAAGTGTTTTCATTTCAGGGAGGAAACTCTTATAAAGAATTCACCTCTGTTTGCAGTATCGTTGGAAGGAGAACAAGGGTTTTGGGTCCCCAGGTGGTGATGTCCAAGGTTTCCAGGCATTTCTTCTGGTCTCAGCTGTGGGAGACTGTCAGAGAGCATATTAAAGACCTATCAGGGCCTTTCAAATTATAGGGAAACCTAGTCGAAGTTATTAAACCTGTTCCTTTCAGCCGATTTCAGCACCGGGGTGAACCCTTCAGCAAGTGGTAGGGATGTCTTTGGGCCCACTCCCAAGGACCAGAATGGGAAAATGATTATTTACTCACCAAATATTTGCTCCACTACCAGGTACCTGGAAGCAGTCCTCTGCATAAGATAACAGGCTCATGTAGTCTTAAAGGGGTTTGATGAAGTTCTTTTTTCATGTTGGTTTTCCCCAAGCAGTGCAAAAAGAACAGGGGCCTAACTTTACCCTTCAAAGTCTTTTAGAAATGTTTTGAAGGAATTAAAAGTAGAGCCTAACTTTGCAAAGGCCTATCACCTCCATCTCAAGGGGAAATAGAGAAATTACATCAAGCCCTCAAGACAAAAGATGCAAGCCTATGGTTTTAGACAATACTAACAACTGGGATGAGAGGATCCCTTTCTTTGTATTTGCTGAGTGGGGAAAACACTCTGGAATTTCTGAGCTATTGGCTTGGGGAGGATGGTGATGCTCCCCCCTCGGAGCTTTTTCTCAGTTTCAGATACTGTTTGGCTCGTATGAGGTGGATGGTACCAGTGAACGTGGGCCCATCAACCAGACCAGGATGATGATGTGGGACCATAAAATGGACCATGATACTCTGGAGGGCTGGAGAGAAGTGCTGATACTGGAGCCAATTCAAGTGAAAATCTGTTGGCAAGTTGCTGTGAGCTGAACATGTTGTGGGGGAAGTTCCCAGGGGTTAGATATAAAACCCAACCCCCGAGCAGAAAAAGAATGAGTATAATGTACACAGTAACCGGTCAAAGGGTTTGAAGTTTTTGTCAAAAATTCAGAGAGACCAATGTTTTAATGGAATGTAAAAAGGGTTTCCAAAACAATCTGTATGAATACCAAAAGCGTATTTAAGAAATAACATGTGTGTAAAAGATTTTGGGAAATGCATGCTTGGGTTTAATGAGAAAAATGTTGGAGAGTTGGGTCAGCCACCCTTTGGGAAATACGTATATAAAAGTTGGGATGTAGTAATGGGGAAAAATTGAAAACTCCATGAGGAAATTGTTTAAAGGGAAAATGAGCCAATTCAAAAAATTTTTTGTGTGGGAAAAATCTGTATGAAAAATTGGAGATGGAGGAAGAAGTGAAATTCTTCCAACACCAGTTTGTAGTGCTTAGTGAGAGTCAGTGGGCATTCCCATGCTTCATGGTTCCCAAATTAGATGGCACCCCGGGCATAAACACTGACTACCACAGAGTAGTTTAACAACTAAGGTTTACAGAATTAGAAAGATTGTACTTATGCACTAAAAAATGCAAACATTTTAAATAAGCTAAAACATGGAAGATGTGATTTCCATGGCCTGTGTTCCAGTACCATTTTAATGTGTGTAATGCAAATTGTGTTCATTGTGTGCTTAAAATTTGTGTGTGAGATGGAACGTGATGGTGTTTGTGTAAACTTGAAAGTATCCAACCTGGGTGCAAAGAGAAGTCTTTGGTGTTTGTTGTTGCACTGGCGAGAGGTTGCCCGAACTGTTATTTTCTATGAACAACCTAAGTTTAAATGTCAACATTTTACCACAGGAAAGAAAATTTTCATTTTGGGGCTGGCTATTCAGCATTTGTACATGTCTCAGGATCTCTTCATCCTGTTTCCTGTGTATAGTGACTAAAATCAGACTCTTAAAATGGGCTTTTTTCCTACAGCCTTTTAATTTGAAAGTTAAAATATAAAAGGCTCAGAGAATGTGGTTGCTGATGCTCTCTCTAGATGTTTCATGTAGATGCATGGTGCATACTTTGTACATAGTGTTTGTCATGTGCTGACCTTGTTGTTTTTGCAGTGGTGAACTCTCGGCGAGCCTGAGTACTCTCTTACCAGCCGTTGACTGTAAAGGAGTTGAGTCGGAGCCAAAAGTGTGACGAGGGTCAGGGGTACGTGAATGTGAGTTGAGGCAGTGGTTGACAACCTTCGGTAACATGAGACGTTCAGGAAGGTATGTGATTTTGGTGTCTTGGTGTGCTCTATGTACAAAACGGCCTGACGATTTGCCTTTGTGGTCCCCCGGGACCCTCCATGTTCTATGACAGCCTCCTCATAATAAGTTTGGAGGATCTGTGTGGAGTGGGACCTCGGGAAGATGGGGTTAAGTGCCTGCCATGTTAAGGATCGTGAGTGTTGACTGGAAGTCTCACTGTTTGGTTCGGCCACCAAGTGAGAGACACCTTGACATGTTTTTTTGAAGTTTCCTGCCTGGGGTACACCTGACTGCTCTGGGTTTGGCTCTACCTCGTCTCCTGATCAGGAAGAGGCCACCCCGGAGTACCAGTTTCTTGCTGGATTACCATAGCAGAGGCACAGGCCTGTTGGGGCGGGCTTTCACAGTGGGGGATTTGTGTGAAAAAATTTGCCTTGTAATGTGTATTGTTTAAAAGTCACTAAAATTGTAAATTGTTACACACTTGGTATATGGGTATGGTTTTAAAATTTCTTTTCTAAAAAATTCTGCAATCTCTTGTAAATAAAAAGTAAAGTGAAGAGTAGTTATGGTGCTGGAAAATGTAGCATTTCTAGTGTCTTGTTTAACGCCTTCAGACTTAAGCAATTATTTTTACTAGCCGTATCCTGAGGGACACAGCTAGCTTTTGTGAGATGTCTGGAGGTGGGGGTGTTATGGGGTATAGGACCACATGTATTTATAAGTAACGTTACTTTGGAATACCTTTATATTGAATTGATGGGGACTTGCTCTAAATCAGAGGGCTTATCACCTTTTGCTGGAGGCGCTGGGTCAAGCCTATTTTTCTCAATATAATGGTTTACTTAGACACATAAACACACAATTTAAATAATAGTTATAAGTTGTTTTCCTTTTGTAGAGTAAAATTAGTGTGGAGAATTGTGTAAACTGAGAATTGGCTTGAAACAGTCTTTTTTTGGTGGGAGGAGCAAGTTATTTCCTTTTGTAAAAGTAAATTAAGGTGTGGGTGAAATTTGGTAACTGGAGAATTGTGCTGGCAAATAAGGGAGTTTTTTAAAAGTTGTATTCCTTTGTGAAGTAAAATTAAGGTGTGGTTAGATATTATGGTAAATGGAGAATTGTGCTTGGAACAGTCTTTTGTTTTGGTGGGAGGAGCTTAGCCTTTTTTTTCTCTCTCCCTCGCACTACTCGGTCTCTCTTGGCGGCCTTAACCTGGCAGGATCTTGGGTCCTTCTTTATCTTTTGGGGCATTTGTGTGCTCCAGGGTGGAGTTTTTATAATTTTAAGTTTTGCCACCTACCCAGGGTACTAAAGTGTGTCAAAACTGTTAGCCCGATTTTGCAAGGAGAGAGAAGGAAGAGTTTTTTGGGAAAACACATGTGGAGCAAGATGGAGTGTGTAGATTTGTTTTGGAAATGTGAGCTGTAATTGATATTTGTACATACTATTGAGGAATACAGTTATATTTTTATAGTAGTTTGTTTAAAATAACTGTGAAGAGGGCTGGTGAAAGGGTATCGAGGGCATCAGGTGATCAGCCATGATTAAGTATTCCCCTAGCAATAAACCATTTTAAATAAAGCTACCCCCACACTAGAACATGTAGTGAGAACTTACTATCAAAGTAATAAGGGAAACCACTAACACACAGTGTGATAAGGCTGGTGAAGTTGAAAATTTCCAACCCCAAAGTGTTCAAATTTTAATGAAACAGGCCTGTTTGAAGGAAAATACCAAACAGAACTTATTATTCAGGAGGAAAGGCCCCTTCCCAGGACACAAGCCTATGGAAAAAAAGGCTAACTCTCATGTTTTTTGTAATGTAGTGGGGAGCAAAGTGAAGTCCCTTTCTCATGTATCACTCTTTAAAATCCCAGAGTGTTCAGAAAAACCCTGTCCCATCACTACAGTTCTCCAATAAAGGGAAGTGTCATTTTAAAAATTTATTTATGTAGTTATTGTGAAGTCTCGTGTTTTCTTTTTAGGAAAATGCACATTTCATTTGGGAAAAAGAAAAATTCTTTTAACCCTTTGAGGGTCCCTCCGTAGATCTACGGTTTATGTTCAGGGTCCAACCCTATCTAGTATGACTCAGCTCACTCTGATAACTGTGATCGTTTCATTTGGCCTAGATATGAGAGAATACATTATGGGTATGGTGCACACATAAACAGATCTGCAGCACGTTGTGTATAATGGAGAAAAAAACTGAAATCATGATTTTCGATTAAAACAGTGACTTTGCAGTGTTTTTTCATATGTTTTTTATAGTTTATTGCATTTCTGGTCTCATTTATAGAATGGAAGAATATTACGAAATAGAGATGATTTTGATTGGTTTTTTGCACTGGAATGGGTGAAACTGAGCCAAGTAGCAGAAATTTAAAATTTTGCCGATATTCAAGAGTAAAAAACGACCTCACACGTCTAATACACGCCAGCTGGTGGGTCTAATATGCATTCACAAATATGGTGATGATATTTATACAATTATTACAGTACTGCATAACAGTAAATCTTCTATTTTTTGGTGTGAATAAAAATTCATTATGTGAATAAAAAATCAAAATGGAATTTATTTGTAAAGCCTCAAAACGTAACTAATGAACAGAGGAAATGTTAGTTTAGTTCCAGGAATACCTACATTGTTTATTCTGGACCCTATTTTGAAACTGGAATATTTTGAACTTTGTGTTAAATTGGCCAAATTAACAATTTCCGATCACTTTAATTTGTAGTTGAAACAGTTGACTTGGCGATTTCTTGTGCTCAATCGATAGAATAGAAGTAATACTAGGGAAATAGCTAAGAATTTGGTTGACTGGAATAATGTAATTGGCCTAAAATGGGAGTCAAAGTCGGCAAAATCGCCAATTCGTAAATATCGCTGACACATCAAAATTCACGAGAGCATAATTTCGTCAATTTTCCATCAAATTTCGTACTTTTTGTTTTATTACCTTCACAAAAAGATTCTCTACAATTTCATAAGAAAAAATAAAAAAATTTTTTTTTTTAAATTCTTGGACACTGGGGCACCACTTCAGATTTGGGCCTTGGACCCTGAAGGGGTTAATAGTTTTGGCTGTCTAGAATGGATTAATTTGATTTCCATTATTTCTTATAGGGAAAATTAATTCGGCTAACAATAATCTCGTCTAACCATGAGCTCTCTGGAATGGATTAATATCGTTGGCCGAGGGTCCACTGTATTAGGTTAAGTCTGCTTGAAATGCCTTGGCATGATAATGGCTTTCTTTGCTCCAGTTATATGATATATAAATGCACATTGTAACCTTTGCAAAGAAATAAATATTTTATTCATATATTTTACCCTAAAACTGTCCAAATGTAGATTTACGTTTGCATGCGTAGCGCTCCGAATGTAGATCATTGTTATGTTTTTCATTCCTTCAAATTTGGCACAATCGGCTTGAGTCGCCTAGACATGAAAGAATGGGTCTGTGCACTCAGTGTGCGTAGTGTTAAAAAAATCTGGGAGCACTTAGTACCTTGTGGGAGTACCAGTTCAATTGAGCGCCAGATAGAGCAAATAGCCTGGCAATCACCAGGGATTCACTGATGCCATTATTTATTTATTTATTTATAAATTTTAGCATACATACAGAGGTACAAAAAAATACAGGTAAGAGCAGCATGCCAAAGCCACTTATATGCATAGCATTACGGGCTGGCTTAAAATTAACTTAAGATTAACTAAGCAATGATGAAATCAGTGATAAGACATTATTGTAAACAGATAACTTTAAAATACAAATGAGTATTACAAAGACAGGTCATATGGTTGCATGCATTGCTATTCATTCAGGTAGTGTATTTAAAAAAAAAAAAAAATAACAAAGTTAGGTTTAACATTTGTGTGATATAATTGTGAGTAACATTTAGGATATACAATTTATATGGTTCAGTTATTCAGTATTTATTTGGTTTTGAGTGAGTAAGTGAACTTTGAGAAGAGACTTGAATTTATAAACAGGTAGTGTTTCTTTTATATTTACAGGTAATGAATTCCAGATTTTAGGGCCTTTTATGTGCATTGAGTTTTTGCATAGCGTGAGATGGACACGAGGAACATCAAAGAGTGATCTGTGCCTTGTATTATGGTCATGTGTTCTGTTGAGGTTGGCAAGGAGATGTTTGAGGGGAGGGTTAATATCAGAGTTAAGTGTTCTATGTATGTAATAAGTGCAATAATAAGTATGGATGTTTTGTATGGTGAGTAGGTTGAGTGTTTTGAATATTGGTGGAGTGTGCTGCCTGTAGTGAGAATTTGTTATCATTCTAACTGCAGCCTTTTGTTGGGTAATTAGTGGTCTGAGATGGTTAGTTGTTGTTGAGCCCCATGCACAAATTCCATAGGTGAGATAGGGGTAAATAAGAGAGTGATAAAGGGCCAGGAGGGCTGACTGTGGAACATAGTACCGTATCTTCGATAGTATGCCTACAGTCTTGGAAATTTTCTTAGAAATTTGTTGTATATGTGTATGAAATTTGAGTCTATTATCGAGGTGGATTCCTAAGAATTTTCCCTCTGTTAGCTTTGTGATAGGTGATCCCTTTATCGTTATGTTAAGAGGGACATCTGTAGCTCTGCTACCAAACTGAATGAAGTAGGTTTTGTCAATGTTTAGTGTAAGTTTGTTAGTCCTCATCCAGGTAGATATTTTCTGTAATTCGGTGTTTACAGTATTGGCTAGCGTGACTGGGCTCGGGTGATAGAAGACGTATGTGGTGTCATCTGCAAAAAGTGTGGGTTTGAGTAATTGCGAAGCATTTGGTAGGTCATTTATGTATAGGAGAAAGAGAAGAGGGCCAAGGACATGTTGCATTAACCCTTTCAGGGTCCATGCCAGGAGCTCAGCTCACTCTGATAAGCTGTGAGTGGTAAATTTGGGCCTTGATATGAGAGAATACATCTATGTGATATATGTGCACCACATAAAATAAATCCTGCAGCAAACAGTGCATAATGAGAGAAAAAACTGAGACTGTAATTTTTTATTAAAACAGCGACTTTGCAGTGCTTTTTCGTATGTTTTTTATAGTTGCATTTGATAGAATGGAAGATATCTTACAGAAACAGAGGTGATTTTGATTGGTTTTAGTACTGGAAATGGCTTGAAACTGAACTCAAAGTAGCAGAAATGTTAACCCTTAAACTGTCCAAACGTAGATCTACATTTTTTTAACATTTGAAAGTATGTAAAAAAATGTAGATCATCTTTTTTCTTTTTTTTTTTTACATATGAAAACTTATAAAAAAAAATGTAGATAAAAGTTTTTTTTACATTTGAAAATATGTAAAAAAAAACATAGATCTACTTCTGGAGCACTACGGATTTGAACGTCGATCTGTTGGGACAGTTTAAGGGTTAAAGTTTTGCCGATGTTCAAGAGTAAACAAATGAGCTTACACGTCTAATACATGCCAGCTGGTGGGTCTAATATATGTTCACAAATGTGGTAATATTATTTATACAATTATTACAATATTGCATAACAGTACATCTTCTATTTTTTGGTTTGAATAAAAATTCATTATGTGATTAAAAAATCAAAATGGAATTTGCAAAGCATAAAAACGTAACTAATGAACAGAGGAAATGTTAGTTTAGTGCCAGGAATGCCTGCATTATTTATTCTGGACCCTATTTTGAAATTGGAATAATTTGAACTTTGCATTAAAATGGCCAAATTACCAATTTCCAATCACTATATTTTGCAGTTGAAACAGTTGACTTGGCGATTTCTTGTGCTCAATCAATAAAATAGAAGTAATACTAGTGAAATAGCTAAGAATTTGGTTGACTGGAATAATGTAATTGTCCTAAAATGGGAGTCGAAGTCAGCAAAATTGCTGATGCGTAAATGTCGCTGACACATCAAAATTCGCGAGAGCATAATTTCGTCAATTTTCCATCAAATTTCGTACTTTTTGTTTTATTACCTTGAGAAAAAGTTTCTCTACCATTTCATAAGAAAAAATAAAATTATTTTTTGAAAATTCGTGCACAGGGGTGCACACTTCGAAATTTGGCCATTGGACCCTGAAAGGGTTAACACTTTCTTTTTAAGTGGAAAACAAAAATAGGTTAGTTAAATAAATGTGTGAGTGTGGGTTGGTGTGAATTGGACCTGGCTAGCTTGTGCTACTAGGTCTGATGTCATGCTCCTTCCTTCAGTGGATGTGACCTGACTAGGTGGGTTATTGGTCTAAGCCATGGGGGGTGACATGGACCTGCCTTGTATGGGCCAGTAGGCCTGCTGCAGTGTCCCTTCTTTCTTATTTTCTTATGTATTGAGCAGGCTGGCCAGCTGGCTGGCTGACTGGCATGCTTTGGCTGTCTCTGCCTGTCTCTCTGTCTATATCTCTGTCTATCTGTATCTCTGTCTATCTATATCTCTGTATCTATATATCTGTCTGTCTATATCTCTGTCTATATCTCTGTCTCATATTTATACATAAATACAGTTATTATACTTAGTGCAAATTACCTAGATAACCCAAAAATTCCAGGCAAAGATAGAGAGACAGATAGATAGACAGACAAACATGTTTATGTGTATCAGTGAAAACAAAAAAGGAAGGGTTCCCTAAGTGTCCATTTATCAATTGTCATTGAGCTGACAACAGTTTCCATAACATCATTCTTCAAGGAGTCTGATATACTCCAGGCAGACAGAAAGACAGATAAGCACAGACAGAGACAGATAGACAGACAGACAGATAGATAGATAGACAGATAAACAGACAGACATGTTTGTGTGTAACAGTGATAACAAATACAGCAAAGGTTAGCTAAACAGACATGAGTAAGTGTAGGTGGGTGTGAGTTGGACCTGACTAGCTTGTGCTACTAGGTCTGATGTCATGCTCCTTCCTTCAGTGGATGTGACCTGACTAGGTGGGTCATTGGTATTAGCCTCAGGGGGGGTGACATGGACCTGCCTTGCATTGGCCAGCAGGCCTGCTGCAGTGTTCCTTCTTTCTTATGTTCTTATGTATTCAGCAGGCTGGCCAGCTGGTTAGCTGGCTGGCTGGGTTTGGCTGGCTTTGTCTGGCTTTGGCTGTCTCTCTGTCTATATCTCTGTATCTCTCTATATCTCTGTCCCTCTGTGTCTCTCATGCACAGATAAGTACAGTTATTATACATAGTGTAAATTACCTAGGATAACTCAAAAATTCCAGGCAAAGATAGATAGACAGACAGACAGATAGATGGATAAACATGTTTGTATGTATCAGTGAAAACAGATAAAGCCAGGGTTCCCAGAGTACCCATTTATCAAATGTCACTGAGCTGTCAACAGTTGTCATAACACTATTCTTCAAGGACAAACAGAGACAGACAGGCAGATAGACAGACAGGCAGGCAGGCAGACAGACAGACAGACAGACAGACAGACAGACAAGACATGTTTGTGTGTAACATTGATAACAATTACAGTGAAGGTTAGCTGAAACAGTTCACATTTATCAAATGTCACTGAGCTGTCAACAGTTGTCATAACACTATTCTTCAAGGACCAACAGACAGATAAGCAGAGACAGACACGCAGATACAGAGGCAGATAGATAGACAGATAAACTGGCAAATAGACAGACAGACAGATAGACAGACAGTCAGACAAACAGACAGACAAGACATGTTTGTGTGTAACATTGATAACAAATACAGTGAGAGTTAGCTGAAACAGTTCACATTTATCAAATGTCTCTGAGCTGTCAACAGTATAGGGATGCCTTTCATAACACCATGCTTCAAGATATATGCCAGGGTATCTAAAACATTGCTGGGACCTATAAATACTTTGTATATATTTCTAGACAATAGTAAATAACCCAAGCAAGTGTAAATGTTCACCTGTCAATGTGATTGTGACTATTTGAGCACTATTTCAGTACATAATATTAGTGTCAGAACAAAGATTGGCTATGAAATTACAAGAACTATTATAAATTGTAATTATCAGAGCATAAAAAATATACCTGATATACCTTTTTTTCTCTTTTTTTTATTTTAATTTATATATTTTTTTTTTTTTTTTTTTTTTTTTTTTTTTTTTTTTTTTTTTTATTATCACACCGGCCGATTCCCACCAAGGCAGGGTGGCCCGAAAAAGAAAAACTTTCACCATCATTCACTCCATCACTGTCTTGCCAGAAGGGTGCTTTACACTACAGTTTTTAAACTGCAACATTAACACCCCTCCTTCAGAGTGCAGGCACTGTACTTCCCATCTCCAGGACTCAAGTCCGGCCTGCCGGTTTCCCTGAATCCCTTCATAAATGTTACTTTGCTCACACTCCAACAGCACGTCAAGTATTAAAAACCATTTGTCTCCATTCACTCCTATCAAACACGCTCACGCATGCCTGCTGGAAGTCCAAGCCCCTCGCAGCAGGCATGCGTGAGCGTGTTTGATAGGAGTGAATGGAGACAAATGGTTTTTAATACTTGACGTGCTGTTGGAGTGTGAGCAAAGTAACATTTATGAAGGGATTCAGGGAAACCGGCAGGCCGGACTTGAGTCCTGGAGATGGGAAGTACAGTGCCTGCACTCTGAAGGAGGGGTGTTAATGTTGCAGTTTAAAAACTGTAGTGTAAAGCACCCTTCTGGCAAGACAGTGATGGAGTGAATGATGGTGAAAGTTTTTCTTTTTCGGGCCACCCTGCCTTGGTGGGAATCGGCCGGTGTGATAATAAAAAAAAAAAAAAAAAAAAATATATAAATTAAAATAAAAAAGAGAAAAAAAGGTATATCAGCAACACTTCTGCAAGTAGCAGGAGTCGATGTTACCATCAGGTGAGCATCCAGAGCCAATTTCGCTGTCTTATATCTTGATACGTACTGACCCTAAAAAATTTTGTAATCCTATAACATGTAGAAAAATGTGCTTTTCCTTTAAAAAAACAATTTTTTATTTTTCAAAATATTCGGAGCGCCGTGCAAGTGAAAAAAGATCTATGTTTGGACGGTTTAAGGGTTAAAGAGGGACGTTTGCAGCAGCTGTTTCTTACAAGTAAAAGTCCAAAGTTATGCCAACTATATCAGGCAGAGAAAGTTATCTTCTAGCTTGATGAAGGAACGTGTGGGTTCTCTTATGTGAGCCTAGTTGCCAGGTGTAGGTCATCTTCTGAGCAGGTGATGCTTGATGAAGGAACGTGTGGGTTCTCTTATGTGAGGCTAGTTGGCAGGTGTAGGTCATCTCCTGGGCAGGTGAGGCTTGATGAAGGAATGTGTGGGTTCTCTTATGTGAGGCTAGTTGGCAGGTGTAGGTCATCTCCTGGGCAGGTGTTGTTTGCAGTGATTATGTGCTGCACACAATACAGTGGATCCTCAACTTACGAAGGCCTCATCTAACGATAAACTCGACTTAGGAAGCGTTTCAGCATAAAAAATTTCCCCCGACCTACGAACAAAAACTCGACTTACATCATTCATCCAGAACGCGTCCACACGTCCCTCTGGCCTGAGCGTGCTTCAGCTCCCCTGCCTTCAGTTAGTGTGCCAATGTTTACAAGCCACGTATACATTTTCTACATTTTGCATTATTTCAGTGTTTTTAGTGCTTGTAACTACTTAATAAACTACCATGGGCCCAAAGAAAGCTCCTAGTGCCAACCCTGTGGTAAAAAGGGTGAAAATTACAATCAAAATGAAGGAGATAATAAAGTATGAAAGTGGAGTGTGTGTCTCCGAGCTGGCCAGGTTGTACAACAAACCTCAGTCAACCATCACTACTATCTTGGCCAACAAAAAAGCAGTCAAGGAAGCCTTTGTTGCAAAAGGTGCAAGTATCTTTTTGAAACACAGATCGCAAGTACTTCAAGATGTTGAGACACTGTTATTGGTGTGCATAAACGAAAAACAGATATCAGGAGATAGCATCTCTCAAGCGATCATATGTCGAAAGGCAAGGCAGTTGCATGACGATTTAATTAAAAAAAATGCCCGCAACTACTGGTGATGTGAGTGAAATTAAGGCCAGCAAAGGATGGTTTGAGAGATATAAGAATCGTAGTGGCATACACAGTGTGATAAGGCATGGTGAGGCTGCCAGTTTGGACCAAAAAGTGGCTGAAAAATATGTGCAGGAATTCCAGGAGTACATCGAGGCTGAAGGATTGCAACCTCAACAAGTGTTTAATTGTGGTGAAACAGGCCCCTTTTGGAAGAAAATGCCTAACAGGACCTACATTACACAGGAGGAAAAAGCACTGCCAGGACACAAGCCTATGAAAGACAGGCTAACCTTAATATTAATGGAAGGGGATTCCCCTTCCCAAAGATAATAAACATCTGTCTCCCCTCCTCCCATCCCATCACTCATCACTACATCTTCAATAAAGGTAAGTGTCATTTATTCTTCATTTAGTACAGTACATGCACAATATATATTGTTCACAATATGTATTGTGCATATATATTTCTTTTTGTGTGTAAGAAAATGTATATTTCATGTGGTAACAATTTTTTTTCATACATTTGGGTGTCTGGAATGGATTAATTGGATTTCCATTATTTCTTATGGGGAAAATTAATTCAACTAACGATAATTTCAACTAATGATGAGCTCTCTGGAACAGATTATTATCGTAACTCGAGGGTCCACTGTATACTTAACCCTTTCAGGGTCCGTGCCATAGATTTATGGCTTTATGGTGAGGGTCCAAACTGTAGATCTACGCCAAAATTCTAGTGGCATCAAATTTAGTGTGAGAAGGCTGGTAGGCCTACATCTGAGAGAATGGGTCCAGGTGGTCAGTGTGCACACTATAGAAAAAATCTGGATGCCTGCAAGGCATTGTAGGAACGCCGCCAAAGTAGCTTTGTTCATCATGCCTAGCAGCAAGGAAGTTCTCGCTCCCCACTCACTCTCTGGGCGAATTCAGACTCTCCTCTTCACAACTTACAGTTCTAAGACTGAAGGAAGTGGAGCCGAAGAGGAATTCTATGGTTTTGAACCATATGGTACCATTGTACCATATAATACAATGGTACCATATGGTACATTGGTGCCATGTCATACAATGGTATCATATGGTACAATATGCCATATGGTACATTGTACCATATGGTACATTGTACCATATGGTACATTATACCATTTGGTACATTATACCATATGGTACATTGTCTGACTTTTTTGGGTTATCCTAGGTTCTCCTAACATACACTGCTATGTATGATATTCTATGTAACTTTATTTGTGTATACCTAAATAAACTTACTTACGATGCCACATGCGCTTAAGTTTTTTCAGGTGTACAGAAATACAATTACATGAATTATTATACATAGCAGCATATGTATAAAATCCTAAGATAACCCAAAAAAGTCAGGGTGACTTATTTCCATAGGGATCCTTTTTTTTTTTTTTTTTTATTAACACACTGGCCGATTCCCACCAAGGCAGGGTGGCCCGAAAAAGAAAAACTTTCACCATCATTTACACCATCACTGTCTTGCCAGAGGGGTGATTTACACTACAGTTTTTAAACTGCAACATTAACACCCTTTCTTCAGAGTGCAGGCACTGTACTTCCCATCTCCAGGACTCAAGTCCGGCCTGCCGGTTTCCCTTAATCCCTTCATAAATGTTACTTTGCTCACACTCCAACAGCACGTCAAGTATTAAAAACCATTTGTCTCCATTCACTCCTATCAAACACGCTCATGCATGCCCACTGGAAGTCCAAGCCCCTTGCACACAAAACCTCCTTTACCCCCTCCCTCAAACCTTTCCTATGCCGACCCCTACCCCGCCTTCCTTCCACTACAGACTGATACACTCTTGAAGTCATTCTGTTTCGCTCCATTCTCTCTACATGTCCGAACCACCTCAACAACCCTTCCTCAGCCCTCTGGACAACAGTTTTGGCAATACCGCACCTCCTCCTAACTTCCAAACTACGAATTCTCTGCATTATATTCACACCACACATTGCCCTCAGATATGACATCTCCACTGCCTCCAGCCTTCTCCTCGCTGCAACATTTATCACCTATGCTTCACACCCATATAAGAGCATTGGTAAAATTATACTCTCATACATTACCCTCTTTGCCTCCAAGGACAAAGTTCTTTGTCTCCACAGACTCTTAAGTGCACCGCTCACCCTTTTCCCCTCATCAATTCTACGATTCACCTGATCTTTCATAGACCCATCCGCTGACACATCCACTCCCAAATATCTGAATACATTCACCTCCTCCATACTCTCTCCCTCCAGTCTGATATCCAATCTCTCATCACCTAATCTTTTTGTTATCCTCATAACTTTACTCTTTCCTGTATTCACTTTTAATTTTCTTCTTTTACATACCCTACCAAATTCATCCACCAACCTCTGCAACTTCTCTTCAGAATCTCCCAAGAGCACAGTGTCATCAGCAAAGAGCAACTGTGACAACTCCCACTTTGTGTGATTCTTTACCTTTTATCTCCACGCCTCTTGCGAAGACCCTCGCATTTACTTCTCTTACAACCCCATCTATAAATATATTAAACAACCACGGTAACATCACACATCCTTGTCTAAGGCCTATTTTTACTGGGAAATAATCTCCCTCTTTCCTACATACTCTAACTTGAGCCTCACTATCCTCGTAAAAACTCTTCACTGCTTTCAGTTACCTACTTCCTATACCATACACCTGCAACATCTGCCACATTGCTCCCCTATCCACCCTGTCATATGCCTTTTCCAAATCTATAAATGCCACAAAACCTCTTTAGCCTTATCTAAATACTGTTTACTTATATGTTTCACTGTAAACACTTGGTCCACACACCCCCTACCTTTCCTAAAGCCTCCTTGTTCATCTGCTATCCTATTCCCCATCTTACTCTTAATTCTTTCAATAATAACTCTACCATACACTTTACCAGGTATACTCAACAGACTTATCCCCCTATAATTTTTGCACTCTCTTTTGTCCCCTTTGCCTTTATACAAAGGAACTATGCATGCCCTCTGCCAATCCCTAGGTACCTTACCCTCTTCCATACATATATTAAATAATAGCACCAACCACTCCAAAACTATATCCCCACCTGCTTTTAACATTTCTATCTTCATCCCATCAATCCCAGCTGCCTTACCCCTTTCATTTTACCTACTGCCTCACTAACTTCTGCCACACTCACAACTGGCTCTTCCTCACTCCTACAAGATGTTATTCCTCCTTGCCCTATACACGAAATCACAGCTTCCCTATCTTCATCAACATTTAACAATTTCTCAAAATATTCCCTCCATCTTCCCAATACCTCTAACTCTCCATTTAATAACCCTCCTCTCCTATTTTTAACTGACAAATCCATTTGTTCTCTAGGCTTCCTTAACTTGTTTATCTCACTCCAAAACTTTTTCTTATTTTCAACAAAATTTGTTGACAACATCTCACCCACTCTCTCATTTGCTCTCTTTTTACATTGCTTCACCACTCTCTTAACCTCTCTCTTTTTCTCCATATATTCTTCCCTCCTTGCATCACTTCTACTTTGTAAAAACTTCTCATATGCTAACTTTTTCTCCCTTACATCCCTCTTTATATCATCATTCCACCAATCACTCCTCTTCCCTCCCACACCCACTTTCCTGTAACCACAAACTTCTGCTTAACACTCTTACACTACATTTTTAAACCTACCCCATACCTCTTCGACCCCATTGCCTATGCTCTCATTAGTCCATCTATCCTCCAATAGCTGTATCTGTACCATATGGTGTCCTGTACTATATGGTACCCTGTACCACATGGTACCCTGTGCCATAAGGTACCCTGTACCATATGGTACCCTGCACAATATGGTTCCCTGCACCATATGTTTTCCTGTACTGCATGGTACCCTATACCATATAGTACAATGTGCCATATGGTACCCTATGACATATGATACCGTGTACCATATGGTCAATAGGTGTTGGTGGCATGAGACACCAGCCAAGACTGAGTGAGTGGCAACACAAGCTAGCTACTGACTCAGCAGTTTCCAAGACAATGCGCTTTGTCATCCACCTCAAGGAACATGTCGAGTTCCTGTACATTTGTAAATATATAATAAAACATTACTAATATACAACATATTTGCATATTTTTGTTTTATACAATTATTGTAAACAAAATAATGATGAAAATATAAGTGTGTTTATTGTGTTGAATACAACAGTACCATATGGTACAATGAACCATATGGTATCATTGTACTGTATGGTACAATGTACCATATGGTACCATTGCACCATATGGTACCATTGCACCATTTGGTACCATAAGGTACCAATGCACCATATGGTACCATTGTATCATATGGTACCATTGTACCAAATGGTGGCATTGTACTATACTCTACCATATGGTACCATTGCACCATATGGTACCGTTGCACCATTTGGTACCATAAGGTACCAATGCACCATATGGTACCATTGTATCATATGGTACCATTGTACCAAATGGTGGCATTGTACTATACTCTACCATATGGTACCATTGTATCATATTGTACCATATGGTACCATTGTATCATATGGTACAATTGTACTATATGGTTCTATTATACCCTATGGCACCATTGTACCATATGATACTATATGGTACCATTGTATTCAACATAATAACCGCACTAATATTTTCATCATTTTGCTTACTATAAACTTGTAAACAAGTTTTATAAGAAATATAATGATAAACAAATGAGTGTACACTTATACAATATACATTATATTGGGCTCACAGGTTACAAATGTTACTAGAAAAAGAAAAAACTAGGAAAGAAAAGAAAAAAGTGTAAAAAACATAAAATAAAAAAATGCGATTTTGCTGAAGTTGCTGATGTTGCCACCACCCGGTCATTTTGGGTCAACTTCCCGCCGCTGTATCTTGGTAAGTATTGATCAGAATTTTTTGTTTTTGTTTTATTACCTTCACAAAAATATTATCTTTAATTTTGTAAGAAAAAATCAATTTTTTTTTTTTCTAAATTTCTTGGACACTGGGGCACCCATTCCGATTTTGGCCTTGGACACTGAAAGGGTTAATTACATAATTACTGTGCATCCTGTGCAGACTAAAAAAATTAGTTTATGTTAATGTTAATTGTTGGTGAGACTCGGCAGAGCAAGGTAAGCTGGTTATTAGAATATTATTATTGTCATAAACAGAGATTAGATATACAAGTTCAGTACATGGCAGGACCCTGCCATGTACTGCTCTTCTCTACATAAAAAGAGACCTCATTTTCATTTTAGTCTTAATCTCTAAGCCTACATATGCATAAGCTGAAAATAATTGAGGTAAACAGAGGCTGACAAGACTTAAATTGCTAATATAAAATGATTAGAACATTGTATTTTGTCTAGCATTTATTACACATGTGTCCTGTTTTCATGTTTCTGTAAATATTGTTAATAAACAGATGTTAAGCATATGAAAGTCAGTAACATAAACATAGCTTTCTGTTGCAATGGATATTTTGCAAAGATAATATAACTGAGTTATAGATGATTCTATAACAAATCATTCTTCTGTAAATTATTTAGTTTGAAAGAATTAAACATTCTCATCCAAATAGTAAAACTTGAGTCTCAGGTATGAAAGGTTGGAAGAGTGAGTCAAGTTCACCATAAACTTGAGTCTTCAAGGCTGGCAACATTGTAGACCTGGAGAGTGTACAAAGAACTTTCACTGCACACATAAGTACGATAAGGCACCTAAATTACAGGGAATGGATGAAGGTCCTTGATCTGTATTCCTTGGAATGCAGGCGAGAGAGATACATGATAATATACACTTGGAAGGTCCTGGAGGGATTGGTACCAAACCTGCACATGAAAATTTCTGCACATGAAAATTTTTGGCAGGAAAATCAACATTCCCCAGATGAAAAGCAGTGATATCTCCCCTCATTCTATGCCTCTCCAGAGAGTGGAGATTTAAGGCTTTGAGTCTATCTTCATATGGGAGGTTCCTTACACAGTAAATCATTTTAGTCATTCTTCTCTGTATGTTCTCTAATGAGTCTATATCCATCCTGTAGTAAGGGGACCAAAAGTAGTGATGTATAGAGCTGTAAAATAACTTTTGGACTTCTGTTAGTTATACTTTTTGAGATAAATCCAAGTAATCTGTTGGCCTTGTTGCACACACTAAGGCACTGCTGTCTTGGCTTTAGATTTGTGCTTACCATGACTCCCAAGTCTTTTTCACATTCTGTATGATCAAGCTCTACTTCACCTAGATTATAGCTTCGAGGGTTATTTTCATTACCAAGGGCAAGTACCTTTTCTTATCCACATTGAACTTCATCTGCCATTTTATTATATAATTTTGAAAAAAATGTCATAGATGGATTAATGAAAATGTGTATATTAACGTAATACAGTGGACCCCCGGTTAACGATATTTTTTCACTCCAGAAGTATGTTCAGGTGCCAGTACTGACCGAATTTGTTCCCATAAGAAATATTGTGAAGTAGATTAGTCCATTTCAGACCCCCAAACATACACGTACAAACGCACTTACATAAATATACTTACATAATTGGTCACATTCGGAGGTAATCGTTATGTGGGGGGTCCACTGTATACGACATTTAAATGACTCGATGATTATTATTATCATTACTAATATGACGTCTGGAGACATAAGACACTCTTACCGATTTTAATGTGTACCTGCATGCCAGCACAGTATGTAAGTTTATTTAGGTACAGGTATACATAAGTATAATTATCAGAGTATATATAAAATATGAAATAACTTTTAAAAACATTTGAAATTTTGGAGTTTCCAGACAAAATGGAGAGACTTAGTGCTTATTGAGCTCACGAAGAATGTAAACAAACAGGGTGGGGAGCGGTGACAGTATTAGAAAGTCAGGTGGTGTGAGCCGTATAGCGAGTTTTGGTCATAATTTGAAATGACTGTATTAGCGGAACGCCGTAAAGTGAAACGCCATAAAGCGGGGCCCTACTGTATATATATATGTAGCATATATATATATATATATATATATATATATATATATATATATATATAAATATATATATATATATATATATATATATATATATATATGTTATATATATATACAGGAGGGCCCCACTTATATGGCTGGTTAGGTTCCAGGCTACCGTCGTAAAGCGGAAACCGCCATAAAGTGGAACACCCTTTTTTTCCACTTACAAATGCATACAAACACTAGATAACAAGTTTACACTAACATATATTAAGTTAGCAATAGAACCAGGCATCAAAAAACAATAAAAAAGTACAATACACACATAGTGCACTCATTACTTACCTTAAAATATTTATAGTCTTAATCTAGGGTGAGACAAGTAGTATTTATTGTAAGAAATCAAGTGTGGTATGTATGGTAGTCTGCCAGGCTACCATACCAGGCCACCCCACCCACACATACAATTCTATGATATTTAAGCATCCCAGAGTGATAAAATGTATATACAGTTCACTCATTACTTACCTTAAAATATAGGGTGAGATGAGTAGTATTTATTGTAAAAAATCAAGTGTGGTATGTATGGTAGTCAGCCAGGCTACCATACCAGGCCAACCCACCTACACATAATATTCTATTACATTTAAGCATCCCAGAGTGATAAAATGTATATACAGTTCACTCATTACTTACCTTAAAATATTTGTAGTCTTAATGTAGGGTCAGGAGTAAGTAAATGAGATAAAACGAATAAATGAGAGAGAGAAAGAATGAGTGCATGAGAGAGTACAGGCGCAGAGTTATGTAAACAAACCAGGCGAAGGTAAGTTTTGTAAACAAAGTGTACACGTCTGGTTTGTGTACAAGTTACATTGTGTACAGGTTGTCTCTACATTAATACAGTAGAATAAATAAAGAAGAACACTCCCATTCTCATGTAACATCATTTTGAGAAGAAATGATGCTCTGAGTGAAGGAAATGGAAATAAGTCACTCTGACTTTTTTGGGTTATCCTAGGTTCTCTACACATATTTTGTTATGTATGATAATCTATGTAACTGTATTTGTGTATACCTGAATAAACTTACTTACATACATACGAAAGGAATAATTTTCTACAGTTACCCCCAGTAACACATTTTCTCTTATGTTAGATTAGAGAAAATGTTATTCTTGGCATCACTTGTACAAGTTATCTGGCTACCACATCTCATATTTTTTTATTTATTTTATTTATTATCACACCGGCCGATTCCCACCAAGGCAGGGTGGCCCGAAAAAGAAAAACTTTCACCATCATTCACTCCATCACTGTCTTGCCAGAAGGGTGCTTTACACTACAGTTTTTAAACTGCAACATTAACACCCCTCCTTCAGAGTGCAGGCACTGTACTTCCCATCTCCAGGACTCAAGTCCGGCCTGCCGGTTTCCCTGAATCCCTTCATAAATGTTACTTTGCTCACACTCCAACAGCACGTCAAGTATTAAAAACCATTTGTCTCCATTCACTCCTATCAAACACGCTCACGCATGCCTGCTGGAAGTCCAAGCCCCTCGCACACAAAACCTCCTTTACCCCCTCCCTCCAACCCTTCCTAGGCCGACCCCTACCCCGCCTTCCTTCCACTACAGACTGATACACTCTTGAAGTCATTCTGTTTCGCTCCATTCTCTCTACATGTCCGAACCACCTCAACAACCCTTCCTCAGCCCTCTGGACAACAGTTTTGGTAATCCCGCACCTCCTCCTAACTTCCAAACTACGAATTCTCTGCATTATATTCACACCACTCATATTTATGTTTATTTATTCTATTGTGGGGTGTATTTATCATCTTTTTATGTTATGTATCGTGTTTATTATATAATTTTGAAAAAAATATAATGGATGGATTAATGAAAATGTGTATATTAACGTAATATACAACATTTAATGAGACTCGGTGATTATTATTATTATTATTATCATTTCTAATATGGCGTCACTTGTGCAATCGTCTGCTACCACATCTCATATTTATGTTTATTTATTCTATTGTGGGGTGTATTCATCATCTTTTTATGTTATGTATCGTGTTCATTATATAATTTTGAAAAAATATCATAGATGGATTAATGAAAATGTGTATTTAACTTAATATACGACATTTAAATGAGACTCGATGATTATTATAATCATTACTAATATGACGTCTGGAGACATAAGACACTCTTACTGATTTTAATGTGTACCTGCATGCCAGCACAGTATGTAAGTTTATTTAAGTACAGGTATACATAAGTATAATTATCAGAGTATATATAAAATATGAAATAACTTTTAAAAACATTTGAAATTTTGGAGTTTCCAGACAAAATGGAGAGACTTAGTGCTTACTGAGCTCACGAAGAATGTAAACAAACAGGGTGGGGTGCGGTGACCGTATTAGAAAGTCAGGTGGGGGGAGCCGTATAGCGAGTTTTGGTCATAATTTGAAATGACCATATTAGCAGAATGCCATAAAGTGAAACGCCGTAAAGTGGGGCCCTCCTGTATATATATATATATATATATATATATATATATATATATATATATATATATATATGAGGATAACAAAAAGATTAGGTGATGAAAGATTTCATATCAGATTGGAGGGAGAGAGTATTGAGGAGGTGAATGTATTCAGATATTTGGGAGTGGATGTGTCAGCGGATGGGTCTATGAAAGATGAGGTGAATCATAGAATTGATGAGGGGAAAAGGGTGAGTGGTGCATTTAGGAGTCTGTGGAGACAAAGAACTTTGTCCTTGGAGGCAAAGAGGGGAATGTATGAGAGTATAGTTTTACCAACACTCTTATATGGGTGTGAAGCATGGGTGATGAACGTTGCAGCGAGGAGAAGGCTGGAGGCAGTGGAGATGTCATGTCTGAGGGCAATGTGTGGTGTGAATATAATGCTGAGAATTCGTAGTTTGAAAGTTAGGAGGAGGTGTGGGATTACCAAAACTGTTGTCCAGAGAGCTGAGGAAGGGTTGTTGAGGTGGTTCGGACATGTAGAGAGACTGGAGCAAAACAGAGTGACTTCAAGAGTGTATCAGTCTGTAGTGGAAGGAAGGCGGGGTAGGGGTCAGCCTAGGAAAGGTTGGAGGGAGGGGGCAAAGGAGGTTTTATGTGCGAGGGGCTTGGACTTCCAGCAAGCATGCGTGAGCGTGTTTGATAGGAGTGAATGGAGACAAATGGTTTTTAATATTTGATGTGCTGTTGGAGTGTGAGCAAAGTAACATTTATGAAGGGGTTCAGGGAAACCGGCAGGCCGGACTTGAGTCCTAGAGATGGGAAGTACAGTGCCTGCACCCTGAAGGAGGGGTGTTAATGTTGCAGTTTAAAAACTGTAGTGTAAAGCACCCTTCTGGCAAGACAGTGATGGAGTGAATGATGGTGAAAGTTTTTCTTTTTCAGGCCACCCTGCCTTGGTGGGAATCGGCCAGTGTGATAATAAAAAAAAAATATATATATATATATGTATATTATATACAGTGGACCCCCGCTTAACGATATTTTTTCATTCCAGAAGCATGTTCAGGTGCCAGTGCTGACCGAATTTGTTCCCATAAGGAATATTGTGAAGTAGATTAGTCCATTTCAGACCCCCAAACGTACACGTACAAATGCACTTACATAAATACACTTACATAATTGGCCGCATTGGGAGGTGATCGTTAAGCGGGGATCCACTGTATATATATATATGTATGTGTGTGTGTGTGTGTATGTGTGAGCATGTCGAATAGGTAAAACTTGAGATTTTGGCATAAATAGCAATGCTCTTCTTGCCGAATAAGGCAAGCGGAAATTTGTGTATACAATAATTTCGGAAAAAACGTTCTGAACATAACAAAAGAAATATATTTCATTGTGCTTGTTTATTATTAAATTATTGTAAACTTATCTAAAATATATTTAGCTGGATTAGACTAAATTATATTGTGCTTGAAAAAGTGTATTGCTAAATGTATAAGAGAAAATTTTAGAAAGGACTTAATTTTAAATGAGTTTCTGCTAATTGACCAATTTTACCTGTTTGTCATGACATAAATATATATTAAAGAATCATGAAACAAGTAATTTTGAATCATTAACAGAACTGCTGCTAGCCAGGATTCGATCTTGCGTTACAAGAACCAGACAAAGTACACATTCCTCTATCTACTTGACAATCATTTCTCCACTTGGGAAGAGCATTATCACGCTATGATATGTGTTGTCCTGCATACCTACGTACGTGGGCGTTGCGTCCGTTCACCCATGTTTTTCCTTCATAATTACTTTAGTCCTTATATTAACTTGGTCTGGGCAAAATATACGTATATGTGATCAAGATGAAGGTATATATGGTGATCAGTGTATATGCTGTCTATCTCGACAATATATATCTATAATAATAATATTTGCATTAGTCTTACATCTGTTTGTTATAGAATGTAACATTGGTTAATAGGATGTTGATGTTATAAGAGAGAAAGCGAGAGAGTTGATTGACGAGACTAATTAGCAGCCATTATAACCTGCCACGTCACCAGGTTTTGGGTCACATGATTGATCGATACAGGCAGGAGACAGTGACCAAGGAGGGAGAGCAAGGAAAAGAGGAAAATAAAAAGTAAGAGAAAGAGAGACTGATAGAAGAGGGGAAGTGTGGAAAATACTGTATATTTTCCGAAAAAACAGTGTATTTTGTATGTAAATTGATGGAATATATTGTAGGTAATAAAAATTAATTTGTAAATAAATAAAGAACCAGCAAAATTGGTGAGCGTCGCTGGGGAAGGGAGAGATGCTGTTGTTTTGAACTGGGCAAAATGCACGCTAGTGAAATGTGCATAAATTTTGTCGCTTTGGAGGTTAACCCTTTAACTGTCACGGCCGTATATATACGTTTACGAGGTACCGTGTTTGACGTATATATACTCATAAATTCTAGCGGCTTCAAATCAGGCAGGAGAAAGCTGGTAGGCCCACATGTGAGAGAATGGGTCTGTGTGGTCAGTGTGCACCATATAAAAAAAATCCTGGAGCACGCAGTGCATAATGAGAAAAAAAAAACTCCGACCGTTTTTTTTAATTAAAATGCCAAATTTGTGGTCTATTTTCGTATAGTATTTGTGGTTGTATTCTCGTTTTCTTGGTCTCATTTGATAGAATGGACAATATATTATAGAAATAGAGTTGATTTTGATTAATTTTACTATAAAAAGAACCTGGAAATGGAGCACAAAGTATGGGAAATGTTTGATTTTTCCCGATGTTCAAAAGTAAACAAATGATGTCATTGTCTAATATATGTCCAAATAGCCATTCTAATATGCAGTCATGAATGGGTTGACGTAATTTTTACAATTATTACAGTATTGCAGTAGTTTGCATAACAGTAAATCTTCTATTTTTTGTTTGAATAAAATTTCAAAATAGAAAGCAAGAGTAATATCAGAGGGGCCTGGAGACATGACTAATGAACACAGAAAATGTTATTTTAGAGCCAGGAATGTCTGCATTGTTTATTCTGGTCCTTATTTTGAAATTGTCATATTTTTTAATTTTCGTGAAATTGGCCAAATTGCAAATTTCTGACCATGTTATTGGGTAGTTGAAATCGGTAAATGGGCAGTTTCTTGTACTCAATCGATGGAAAAAATGGAGTTTTGAAGAAATAGCTATGAGTTTGGTTGACTGGAATAATGGAATTAGCCGAAAATAGGGCTCGAAGTGGGCGAAATCGCCGATTTGTAAATATCGCCGAGGTTGCTAGCTTCACAAGAACGTAATTCCATCAGTTTTCCATCAAATTTCGTTTTTTTTTGGTATCTTTACAATCGGGAAAAGATTCTCTATCATTTCATAAGAAAAAATCATTTTTTTTTTTTTTAAATTTTGCGACACCAGGAGACACCTCAGGACAGTCAAAGGGTTAAATTGTGGTTGAAACCTCCCAAATAGGAGCAGAGATTGTTGGAATTGCAGTCCTGTATAACTTGAGAAGGTGAGTGGACAGGACAGCCAGGGAACCCCAGCTAAGTGATGTCTATTTATGTTGAAATTCTGACCAGTATTTTTTTCATATTTTAGGCAGGGGTTTCTGTATGACTCACCAAGTAATCTCCAGACTAATTGGTGAGTGGTATTGAGATAAATTCTCCTTCAATGTATATGTATTCATTTTTTTTTTAAATTTATTATACAGTCCACATATTTATATTAATGTTTTACCAGAATTCCTGGTGATGTATATTTCATTTGAAATTAACCCTTTCAGGGTACATCCCGTAGATCTACGGCTTTACGTTCAAGGTTCAAACCGTAGATCTATGCCAAAATTCTAGCAGCATCAAATTTAGCGTGAGAAGGCTGGTAGGCCTACATCTGAGAGAATGGGCCTGAGTGGTCAGTGTGCACACTATAGAAAAAAATCTGGATGCCTGCATGGCATTGTGGGAACACTGGCACAGTAGCTTTGTTCACGGTGCCTGGCGGCAAGGAAGCTCTCACTCCCCACTCTCTCTCTGGGTGAATTCTGACTCTCCTCTTCACAACTTACAGTTCTAAGACTGATGGAAGTTTAGCTGAAGAGTAATTCTATTGTTTTGAACCATATAGTACCATTGTGCCATATGGTACAATGGTACCATTTGGTACAATGTACCATATAGTACATTGTACCATATGGTACAGGGTACAGGGACCCTAATGGAAATAAGTCTGTCTGACTTTTTTGGGTTATCTTAGGTTCTCCAGACATATGCTGCTAAGTATGATATTCTATGTAACTTTATTTGTGTATGCCTAAATAAACTTACTTATGATGCCACATGCACTTGAGTAAGTTTATTCAGGTGTACACAAATACAATTACATACATAAATTATCATACATAGCAGCATACGTATAAAATCCTAGGATAACCCAAAAAAGTCAGGGTGACTTATTTCCATAGTTATCCCTGTATCTGTACCATATAGTGTCCTGTACTGTATGGTACCCTGTACCATATGGTACCCTGTACCATATGGTACCCTGTGCCATATGGTACCCTGCACCATATGTTATCCTGTACTGCATGGTACCCTATACCATATACAGGTCTGCCATTGTAAATCCGGCAATCAGTTATTCGGTTCCTTCAGTTATTCGGCACTAATTTTGGCTAGCATAATTTCAAATTTCCAGGGTTGCCACACCAACCTGCTGGTACTGTTTGGTGGCACTACTTGCTGCATAAGTCATTCCAATTTCTTTTTTTCCATTTATTGTTTTAACCTGCTTACTTTTAGCCCAGCCATGGATCCAATGAATAAAAGAAATGCTTCTCATTATGTAAAGCACCTACACAGTACATTATCCATTAAAGATAAGGTGGCTTTGAAGCCACTGTCGGTTGTCATGAGCTCAGTCTCATGAAGCAGGAGAATATGCTTTATTATTACGCTAATATTAACAATACAGCTTATTTGCCTATCACAATTGATCTAATATGACATAAGAAACAATATAAATAACATAAAACATGTTAAATACTCCAGAATGAATAATATTTGGCATAACACCGAGCAGTTCGACAGTTACGAAGAGGATATGGTAAACAGATACCATTCTCCTATCCTTGTCTTGGTGGCTTATATTAGAGAAAACGGAGTATAGCACAGGGCTAACTATGATATACACTCGTACTCCACCATAAACATGAAACAAAAAAGTTATTTTCTCTCTATAGATTATCACACATATCAGCATATGTGTAGAGAACCTAGGATAACCCCAAAAAAGTCGTGGCTTATTTTTAGTACCTGGCTTGGATTAGCCATATATGATTTTTGGTAAATATTCGATTCTCAGCCGGGGTAGAAACATTAGGCGTGTTTCTTTACACCTGTTGTCTATGTTTACCCATCAGTAAATGGGTACCTGGGCGTTAGTCGACTAGTGTGGGTGTTATCCTGGGACACTGACCTAATTTTTCTTGAAATACTCAGCATAACAAGTGCCTTTCTATACAGTAGTATATCACTCGTATTGTAGATAGTGACCCTCGTATTGTAGATAGTCTTAATGACCCTCGTGTAGTAGATAGTCTTTTTAGTATGATAATAAGATGTTATCTTCATTATAGAATAATAAGAAAATATAACATTTATATTATAATTAGGTAAAAGGACCCCAATGGAAATAAGTCACTCTGTCTGACTTTTTTGGGTTATCCTAGGTTCTCTACACATATGCTGCTATGTATGATAATTCTATGTAACTGTATTTGTGTATACCTGAATCAACTTACTTACTTACTGATGTCAGCTAGGCCTGTATACCTTGTACATGTACATGTAGTAAATAAAGATATTATTATTATTATTATTATTATTATTATTATTATATTATCATTATTTCCTCAGTTGTTTGTTGGGTTATCTTATTCAAACTTGGACAATGTATGATGGAAAGATACTTCTTCACGTACACCAAAAATGAAAGAAAATGGACCATAAATAGCGGAGTTCACTTCTCGGCCATTAGCGGCCGCTTAGCGGTATATTTTTGTATGGTTGTTATGGTTATATTCTCATTTTTTTGGTCTCATTTGATAGAATGAAAGGTATATTACAGTAATAGATATGATTTTGATTGCTTTCATGACGAAAAGTACCTTGAAATTGCGCTCACAGTAGCGAAAATGTTCTATTCTTTAGCAAAGCTCAAGAATAAACAAATGACGTCACCGTCCAATACCTGTCCACCTGCTAGTCTAAATTCCAGTACAGAGTCGAATGGATTGACATTATTTATACAATTATTACAATAATGCAGTGTTCTGCATAACAGTAAATCTTCTATTTTTTTGTGAATAAAAATTCCAAATGGTAAGCAAGAGTAATATAAGAGGGGCTTGTAGCCATGACTAATGAACAGAGAAAATGTTATTTTCGTGCCAGGAATGTCTGCATTGTTTATTCTGGATCCTATTTTGAAATTGGCATCTGTTGAAATTTGTGTGAAATTGCCCAAATTGCCAATTTCTGACCACTTTATTGGGTAGTTGAAATAAGTGAATGGGCGCTTTCTTGTACTCAGTTGACAGACTAGAAGTAAATAAGTTTATTCAAGTATACACAAATACAGTTACATAGATTATCATACATAGCAGTGTATGTATAGAGAACCTAGGATAACCCAGAAAAGTTAGACAAAGTGACTTATTTCCAGTACCTGGCTTGGGATTGCCATATATGATTTTTGGTAAATATTTTTTTCTCTCGGTTGTTTGTTGGGCTATCTCATTGAAACTTGGGCAATGTATGATGGAAAGATGCTTCTTAACGTACAACAAAAATAAAAATGACGGACGATAAATAAGGGAGCTCACTTCTCAGCCATTAGCCGCCTCTTTGCAGTATATTTTCGTGTGGTTTTTATGTTTGTATTCTCATTTTTTGGACTCATTTGATATAATGGAAGATATATTACAGAAGTAGACATGATTTTGATTGCTTTCATGACGAAAAGTACCTTGAAATTGAGCTCAAAGTAGCAGAAATGTTTGATTTTTGCCGATGTTCAGTGAACTGTGTAAGTCAAGTTGGTTAATTTCATTAAGTGTATTCTAACTTAACCACTCTATAATTCGGCAAACTCAGTAATCCGGCACACTACAGGTCCCAGTGATGCCGGATTTGTGATGGAGGACCTGTAGTACAATGTACCATATGGTCAATAGGTGTTGGTGGCATGAGACACCAGTCAAGACTGAGTGAGTGGCCACACAAGCTAGCTACTGACTCAGCAGTTTCCCCGAGACAAAGTGCTTTATCATCCACAAGGTACATGTCAAGTTCCTGTACACTTGTAAATATATATTAGAACATTACTAATATACAACATTTTTGCATATTTTTATTGTAAACAACTATTGTAAACAAAATAATAATGAAAATTTTAGTGCGATTATTGAGTTGAATACAACAGTACCATATAGTACCATATGGTACAATGAACCATATGGTATCATTGTACTGTATGGTACAATGTACCATATGGTACCATTGCACCATATGGTTCCATATGGTACCACAAGGTACCATTGCACCATCCATATACTACTCAGACCAACTAGAATGTATCACTAATACTTGCACAAGGGATGAACATGGGGAATATATAATAGCCAAATTCAAATCCAAATACCTACAAAAACCTCTCACATTGATAAACATCTACAGAGTTCCACAGTCAAACATTAGCCAATTTAGTCAAAACCTAGGAAGTATGATAACTGATGCACGCATGAACAAAGATCACTTACTACTCTCAGGTGACTTCAATATAAATCTCCTGCAAGACCAGGACCCACACGTTACTGAATTCACAAACACAATGAGTAACTGTATGTTGCTACCAACAGTAACAAAACCTACAAGAGTTACAGAGACTAGTGTTTCCCTACTTGACCACATCTGGACCAACACCATATCCCCTTTAAAATCAGGCATAATTACAGATAATACCACAGACCACTACCCTACTTTCCTCATAACAACTCTTGGTAAACTACCCCAAGACACTACTAAAGTCACCTTCAGACTTCACAATGAGGCAGCCATTAATAACTTCACAACAGGAGTAGCAAACATTGACTGGCACACTGAGCTAGAAATCTATACAGATATTGACGAATGTATTAATAATTTTCTAAAAAAGACCCAATACCTCTATAACAAGCGCTGTATAGTCCTTGTGGCTTAGCGCTTCTTTTTGATTATAATAATAATAATAATAATCTATAACAAGCACTGCCCTAAAAAAACTAAACAGATGACAGCTAAGAGACTGAACAGTCCTTGGCTAACACCCAGCATTCTCAAATCCATAAATACAAAACACCAATATGAAAAACAGTACAGAATGGGTCACATAACCAGAGACCAAACAAAACGTTACTCGTCAATCCTAACCAGCCTGATAAGAAGGGCAAAAAAATTGTATTATGAGAACAGATTATCCAACTTACGAGGTGATATAAAAAAGACCTGGAAAACCCTATCAGAAATTCTGGGAACAAAAAAGATATCTCGAAATAGCGAAATAAAATTAGCAGAATCAGATGAACCCCAACTCCCACCAACAGAAACAGCAAACAGACTCAATGATTTCTTCTCCACTATAGGACAAAACCTTGCCAATAAAATCCCAAGCTCAGATACCCCACCAAATGACTACCTCACCGGCAACTACCCGAACACACTGTTCCTAGCTCCGACTAACCCATATGAAGTCTCCCTTATTATCAACACACTAAAAAACAAGGCAGGAGATTTAAATACCTTACCACCCTTTATATACAAAAAAGTGTCACAAGTGCTATCACCAATCATTGCAACACTCTTTAACAAATCCATTGAATCCTCCACCTTCCCTACAGTACTCAAAATAGCAAGGGTCATCCCGATCCACAAAGGAGGAGACCAAACAGAGTTGAATAACTATAGGCCAATATCCAACTTACACCCTCTCTCAAAAATCTTCGAAAAATTAATTCATAAACGAATCTACTCCTACCTTATCTCCCAAAACATACTCAACCCCTGCCAATTTGGATTCAGGCCTAATAAAAATACTAATGATGCTATTATACACATGCTAGAACATATATACACTGCAATAGAGAAAAAAGAAGTCCCACTGGGGATCTTCATTGACTTACGTAAAGCTTTTGATACAGTTGACCATGACTTGCTCCACGTAAAATTGTCACACTATGGTATAAGAGGGCACTCCCTCAACTACCTCAAGTCATACCTCAGCAACAGAAGCCAATATGTGTACACAAATGGGGCAAACTCTTCTGCACAACCAATTACAGTTGGTGTCCCACAGGGAAGTGTCCTTGGCCCTCTTCTCTTTCTCCTATACATAAATGACCTACCAAATGCTTCGCAATTACTCAAACCCACACTATTTGCAGATGACACTACATACGTCTTCTCCCACCCGAGCCCAGTCACGCTAGCCAATACTGTAAATACCGAATTACAGAAAATATCTACCTGGATGAGGACTAACAAACTTACACTAAACATTGACAAAACCTACTTCATTCAGTTTGGTAACAGAGCTACAGATGTCCCTCTTAACATAATGATAAATGGATCACCTATCACAAAGCTAACAGAGGGAAAATTCTTAGGAATCCACCTTGATAATAGACTCAAATTTCATACACATATACAACAAATTTCTAAGAAAATTTCCAAGACTGTAGGCATACTATCGAAGATACGGTACTAAGCTCCACAGTCAGCCCTCCTGGCCCTATATCACTCTCTTATTTACCCCTCTCTCACCTATGGAATTTGTGCATGGGGCTCAACAACAATTAACCATCTCAAACCACTAATTACCCAACAAAAGGCTGCAGTTAGAATGATAACAAATTCTCACTACAGGCAGCACACTCCACCAATATTCAATACAATAAACCTACTCACCATACAAAACATCCATACTTATTACTGCACTTATTACATACATAGAACACTTAACTCTGATATTAACCCTCCCCTCAAACATCTCCTTGCCAACCTCAACAGAACACATGACCATAACACAAGGCACAGATCACTCTTTGATGTTCCTCGTGTCCATCTCACGCTATGCAAAAACTCAATGCACATAAAAGGCCCTAAAATCTGGAATTCATTACCTGTAAATATAAAAGAAACACTACCTGTTTATAAATTCAAGTCTCTTCTCAAAGATCACTTACTCACCCAAAACCAAATAAATACTGAATAACTGAACCTTTAAACTGTATATCTTAAATGTTTCTCACAATTATATCACATAAATGTTAAACCTAAAACCCAATCTAACTTTATTATTTTTTAAATACACTACCTAACAGAATACTCCATACGACTGAATGTACAACAATGCATGCAACCATATGACCTGTCTTTGTAATACTCACTTGTGCTTTATAGTAATCTGTTTACATTAATGTTTTATCACTGATTTCATCATTGCTTAGTTAATCTTAAGTTAATTTTAAGCCAGCCCGTAATGCTATGCATAGTATAAGTGGCTTTGGCATGCTGCTCTTATCTGTATTTTTTTGTACCTCTGTATGTGTGCTCAAATTGTTAATAAATAAATAAATAAATAAATGGTACCATAAGGTACCATTGTACCAAATGGGGCCACTGCACCATATGGTACCATTGTATCATTACCATTGTACCAAATGGTGCCATTGTACCATATGATACCACTGTATATGGTATTGTATTATGTGCCATTGTACCATATTGTACCATATGGTACCATTGTATATGGTGCCATTGTAGCATATGGTACCATTGTACCAAATGGTTCCATTGTACTGTATGGTACCACTGTATCATATGGTGCCATTGTGCCATATTGTACCATATGGTACTATTGTATCATATGGTGCCATTGTGCCATATTGTACCATATGGTACCATTGTATCATATGGTGCCATTGTGCCATATTGTACCATATGGTACAATTGTATCATATGGTACCATATGGTACCATTGCACCATATGGTACCATAAGGTACCATTGCACCATTTATTACCATAAGGTGCCATTGTACCAAATGGTGCCACTGTACCATATGGTACCATTGTATCATATGGTACCATTGTACCAAATGGTGCCATTGTACTATATGGTACCACTGTATCATATGGTACCATTGTATCATGTGCCATTGTATCATATGGTACCATTGTATCATATGGTGCCATTGTACCATATTGTACCAAATGGTACCATTGTATCATATGGTACAATTGTACCAAATGGTGCCATTGTACCATATGGTACCACTGTATCATATGGTACCATTGTATCATGTGCCATTGTATCATATTGTACCATATGGTACCATTGTGTCATATTGTGCCATTGTACCATATGGTACCATTGTACCAAATGGTGCCATTGTACCATATGGTACCATTGTACCAAATGGTGCCATTGTACCATATGGTACCATTGTATATGGTACCATTGTACCAAATTGTGCAATTGTACCATATGGTACCATTGTATCATGTGCCATTGTACCATATTGTACCATGTGGTACTATTGTACCATTGCACCCTATGGCACCATTGTACCATATAGTACTATATGGTACCATTGTATTCAACACAATAACTGCACTAATATTTTCATCATTTTGTTTACAATAAACTTGTAAACAAGTTTTGTAAGCAATATAATGATAAACAAATTAGTGCAGTTATTGTGTTGAATACAGTGAGTGTACACTTATACAATATACATTATACTGGTCTCACAGGCCACAAATGTTATTAGAAAAGGAAAAAAATTAGAAAAGAAAAGAAAAAAGTATAAAAAAGGTAAAATAAAAAAATGGGATTTTGCAGAAGTCACTGATGTTGCCGCCACCCGGTCATTTTGGGTCAACTTCCCGCCGCTGTATCTCGGTAAGTACTGATCAGATTTTTTTTTGTTTTATTACCTTCACAAAAATATTATCTTTAATTCTGTAAGAAAAAATCATTTTTTTTTTTTTTTCAAAATTTCTTGGACACTGGGGCACCACTTCAGATTTTGGCCTTGGACCCTGAAAGGGTTAATATAGGTCCAGAGTGACTTGTGGAGATATGACAGTAGTAGGTATTGAAGGGGGACATTTTTGCAACCTAAATGTCCTAAAATTCCTACATGTCTCTGTAACCTTGATAAAGAATAATTATCTTTGTTACCATATAATGGCATGTATCTAATGAGATTCATCCAGGTAATTTAAATTTTCCATATAGTTGCCCGTTGGTCCTTGATCAAACTGGATGTAATTAGTGAAGTCAAAAATTAGTGAATTAATTACTTAATAATTATATGTGAAATGACAGAAGGAGGTGGATGTTAAATCCACAGATTTATTTAATGTGTAGTGGATTATAATTACTACAATAATAATTTTGCTAAGCTCAAGTGTAGCTAGAATTTATATTAATGCATTTAAAATTTATATTATAATTTCCTTACATGTGTAATTGCTTAGCTCACGTGTTGTTAGGATTTATATTAATGCATTTAAAATTTATATTATAATTTCCTTACATGTAATTGCTAAGCTCAAGTGTAGCTAGGATTTATATTAATACATTTAAAATTTATATTATAATTTCCTTACATGTAATTGCTAAGCTCAAGTGTAGCTAGGATTTATATTAATACATTTAAAATTTATATTATAATTTCCTTACATGTAATTGCTAACATCAAGTGTAGCTAGGATTTATTCAAGGTAAGTTGTAATATTTACCTTTATAAAGTGCATAATTAAATACATAATCAATGTTATTAATTAAGTTGAATTTAATACATTGCACCATGGGTGAAAATGAGGAAATTAATGTAGAGGACAAACACATGGAATTTAGAGCAAAGAAAGGATCATTGCAAGCTAGAAAGGGTCATGTAACAAAGGCATACAATAAATGTTTGGAATTAATGAATCAGGAAACTGTGAATACTGATGATTTAAAATTGTATTTAGATGCCTTTGGGAATAGATATGATTCATACAAATTATATTATAAAAAAATATGAAGGAGATTTGTTAGTGAATTGTGCACATGAGACAGAAATAGATCTTATGATTATCCAGTATTATGAATTAGAAGAACAAATTCTTTCTTGTAAAAGTCAGGCTTTGAATAAATTAAAAGGTGTAAACCAGGCAGTTAATCAATGTAGTCCAACAAATAAGATGTCTTTGCCAAAACTTCCAGAAATATGTTTACCTGTATTTAATCCTGGAGAAAATTGAGAGGAGTTTTGGTCAATTTTTAAAGCAGCTGTGCATGATAGGAGTGACCTAACCTGTGTAACTAAATTATTTTACCTCAAAGGACAGATTAGAGGAGAAGCTCACATACTCATACAAGCCTTTCCCAATATAGATGATTCTTACAAGGAAGCAGTTGACTTGTTGAAGGTCACTTATGGTAATATAGAACAAAGTAGGTTGGATCTAGTAACTATCATTGTTAGTTTAAAAACTCCAGTTCACACTTACAAAGGTTTACAGCAGTTTCGAGTTAAACTGGAGAGCACTCTCAAAACTTTAAGTAATAAATATAATCTGAAGGAATCAGACTGGTTATTGAGTGCCATGGTACAGAATAAATTAAGCTGTAAAACACATGAATGGATCTCGAACAAGTATCAGAAAGGTTATTTTGGTGGAGGAAATAAGAGTAGGTCTACAAGAATTAATTGTTCAGTTGCAGACCAGCCAACTAACTCGTTTTAAAGATGCAACACATAATAACTCTGAGGTATCTGTCAAGTTTCACAAAGGGAAAAATTATCCCAATGTTAATAATCGGAATTCATCTACTAAAAAGAGTTGCATAGGTACATATCAAGTAGCAGGAATCAGAAATAATGATTCTCCACAAGGTAAGAAGAATAAGTACCCTCCTAAGAGTAGCCCAGTTAATAAGAAA
This sequence comes from Cherax quadricarinatus, assembly GCF_026875155.1. Classification (NCBI taxonomy): domain Eukaryota; kingdom Metazoa; phylum Arthropoda; class Malacostraca; order Decapoda; family Parastacidae; genus Cherax; species Cherax quadricarinatus. The sequence continues at coordinate 56,849 of NW_026509225.1, forward strand.
CCAGTCAAAGAAAACAGAGATTGCCTCTTCTACAAGGGTACTCATTTTTTTAAGAATTGCAATGCATACAATTCATGGAATAATAAAGTTGAAAGATTGGAGGAACTTGACAGATGTATCAGATGTCTAGGTAATCACAATGTAAAGGGTTGTCATGCCAAATTAAACAACTGTTATCAATGTCACAAAGGAAGACACCATATAGTCATATGTAAGAGTCTATATGATAATGTTGATAATAATGATAATGTTGACAATCCTGACACAACAGTAGCTAATGTAAAAAATGCTGCTAATGTTAATAATGATGGTTTTGCTGAAGTAGCCTTACCTGTGTTACAGGTCAATTTTATAAAATTAATGTTATTGTGTTGCCAAGAGGATATTTATAATGTGCATTCAACAATATTTTATCTTTCATTTATTTACATTAAATTTTATGAACAATTTTTTCCTGAAAGGGAATTATCCCTTTTTTCTTTTTCCCCAGTGATTTAAAGTTATAGAAAACTAACTTTTCAAAAATTACTTGTTTACCCCAAAGTGGCTTTCCGTTATAGAAATTTCACTTTTTTCATAATTACTTGTTTTTACCCCCAGTGACTTCCATTTAATAGAAAATTTCACTTATAAATAATTACTTGTGTTATCCCAGTGACCCCAGTTATATAACTCCCCTTATCAAAAATTTACTTGTTTTAAACCCCAGGGGGCTTAAAAGTTTGAAACTCACTTATAAAATTTTTACCTTTTGGGTTTGAGTTTGGGAAAATTTTTGGGTTTATAAAAAATTTAAATTTTTTTTTCCCCTTTTGGTTTTTTACTGCCCCATGTGTTACCCAAGCAAAACTTGTTATCCAGTACCCCAGGTGTTATCCACCCAAGACAGCAGTGTTTTTCCACAGAAAAAAAAAGTGTTATCCACGACAGCAGTGTTATCCACAGACAGAAAGTGTTGTCCACCCAGAAAACAGTGCTATCCAGCAGAAAAGCAGTTTTTACCCACAGCGGGCAGTTTTTTCCCCACAGACAGTAATGTTATCTTCATCCCAGTAATTTTTTATCCCGGGCGGGCAATAATTTTTATCTAGCAGGCAGTAATTTTAACCCCAGCAGGCAGAAATTTTTACCCAAAACAGGCAGTAAGTTATCCAGCAGGAAAATTTGTTTTTCCCAGGCAGTAATTTTTATCCACACCCTTAATGTTACCCCGCAGGCATTTAAATGTTATCTAGCAGGCAGTAATGTTATCCCCAGGCAGTAATTGTTATTACCCGGGCCAGAAAAGAAAACCACGGGGGCAGTAATGTTATCCAGCAGGCAGTAATTTTATTAGCAGGGAAATTTTTTATCCAGCAGACAGTAATGTTATCCAGGGGCAGTAATTTAATCCACAGGAAAGAAAAATTGTTATCCAGGGGCCCATTTAATGTTATCCGCGGGCAGAAATTTTTATCTAGCAGGCATAATGATCCGGGGGCGCAATTAATGTTATCTAGCAGGCAGAAAATTTCCCAGGAAAGTTTTTTTACCCAGCAGGCAGAAATTTGTTATCTAGAGCAGAAAATTTTTACCCCAGCAGAAAGTAATTTATCCAGCGGGCAGTAATGTTTCACCACAGAAAATTTTTATCCACAACAGTAATGTTACCCAAATGGGGCCAGTAAGGGTTATCTACCCGGCAGAAAATGTTACCCCAGCAGGCAGTAATGTTTTTTCCAGCAGGCATTTAATTTATCTAAAGGCGTAATGTTATCCAGCAGAATTTAAATGTTACCCAAAACAGGTAGTTTTTGTTATTTTTAGCAGGCGAAAATGTTGTCCAGAGGCAGAAATTTGTTACCAACAGGCGAAATTTTACCAGCAGGCAGTAATTTTTTATCCAGAAAGGCAGAAAAGTTATCCGGGCGGGCATTAATTTAAATCCAGAAGGCAAAAGGGTTACCCACAGACAGTAATTTTTTTCCAGAAGGCAGTAATGTTACCCCAGCGGGACAGTAATGTTATCCAGAAAGGAAATAAGGTTAAAAGAAGCGGAGTAAAGTTTTTCCAGCGGGCATTTAATGTTATCCACAGCCCAGAAAAGTTATCCAGCGGCAAAAAATTTTATCCAGCAGGCAGAAATGTTACCCCGGGGGGGCCAGGCAGTAATTTTAAATCCAGGGGGCCCCTTTTAAAGTTATCCGGGCAGGCAGTAATGTTATCCGCAGGCAGGAAAGTTACCCCGCAGACAGTAAGGGTTATCTGCAGGCGGGTTAAATGTTACCGCAGGCAGAAAAAGGGTTATCTAGCAGGCATTTAATTTTAAAATCCGGGCAGGCACTAAATTACCCAAGCAGGCAGTAATTTTTATCCAGCAGGCAGTAATTTTAAATCCGCAGGCAGTAATGTTATCCAGCAGGCACAAAATTTTAAACCAAGCGGCAGAAAATTTTAATCCAGCGGGCAGTAATGTTATCCAAAGGCCAGTAATTTTAATCAAGCAGACAGAAATGTTCCCCCACCCGACAGAAATGTTACCCCAACGGGGATTATTTTACTAGCAGGCAAAAAATGTTGTCCAGCAGGCCGAATTTTTAATCCAACGGGAAAGTAATTTTAAATCCAGCGGGCATAAGGGTTTATCCAGAAAGGCAGTAATTTTTCCCGCGGCCCGGTAATGTTATCCAGCGGGCTAATGTTATCCAGCAGAAAGTAATGTTTTTCCGCAGGCATAAGTTACCCAGCAGACAAAATTTTTAAACCGCGGGCAAAAATGTTTCCAGCAGGAGTAAAGTTTTTAGCAGGCAGAAAATTTTTATCCAGCAACTTTTAGGGTTTTTCCAAAGGCAGGCAGTTTTGTTACCCGGGCAAGCAGTAATGTTATCCACCGGCAGTAATTTATCCACAGAAAAGGAAATTGTTTTCTACCGGGCAGAAATTGTTTTTTGCAGGCAGTAATGTTACTAGAAGGCAGAAAATTGTTATCCCAGGCATTTAATGTTACCACCCAGGCAGTAATTTTATCCAGCGGGCCCAGTAAATTATCCAGCGGGCAGTAATTTTTTACCCAAGCAGGCGGGAAATTTAAACCAGCAGACTTTAATGTTATTAGCGGCAGTTTGTTATCCACGGGTTTTTAATTTTATCCAACAGGAAAGTAATTTACCCCAGCGGGGCAGAAATTTTTTCCAGAAAAGGCCCAGAAAATGTTATCCACCAGGAAATTTAATTTATCCACCCGGGCAGTAATGTTATCCACGGGCACTAAATTTTATCCGCAGGAAAGAAATTGTTATCCAGCGGGCATTTAATGTTATCCAGCGGGCAGAAAATGTTATCCGCGGCAGTAATTTTTATCCAGAAGGCAGTAATGTTATCTAGAAGGAAATTTAATGTTATCCAGAAAGGCAGGAAAGTTACCCAAACAGACGAAATGTTACTGGGCAGGCAGAAATGTTACCCAGCAGGCTTTTAATTTGTTATCCAGAAGGCAAAATGTTATCCAGCGGCGGGTATTAAAAACTAGCAGGCAAAATTTAAACCGGGGGCGGGCGAAAATTTTATCCGGGCAGGCAGTAATTTTTATCCAGCGGGGGCAGTAATGTTACCCACAGGCGTTTTGGGTTATCTAGCGGGCATTTAATGTTACCCGCAGGCGTAATGTTTCCAGCGACAGTAATTTTATCCAGCAGCATTTAATTTTTATCCAGCAGGCAGTAATTTTATCTAGCGGGCAGAAATTTTTTACCCCAGAGGCAGTAATGTTATCTAAAAGGGCATTTAATGTTTTTTCCGAAAGGCCCAGAAATTGTTTTCCACCCGGGGGGCAGAAATTGTAGTATACTGTACATTAAAATATTAAAGAGATTAGTGTTAAAATTTTAAATTTTCACATAAAAACCATTGCCCGCGGGAAAGCATTTGTGAAAAAAAGGAAAAAAAAGTCTGAGATACCTGAGTATAAAACACAAAAAGATATGTAAAAAAGTTTTTCAAAAAAACACTTTTTGTTTTTCTATCATGTATGTCATTTTTGCTCAAATAAAAAATTTTCAAAAATATAAATGGCTTTTCAAAATTTTGAAAAGGAAATGAAGAACATTATTTTTTCCCAAAATTTTTTGGGTTTAGTAAATTTGCCCTTTTAAATTTTTAAAACCACAAATTTTCCTTTTTCCAAAAAAAAAAATCATTGCTTAAAGGGGCTTGGCAATAGGTTGTTAAAAACGAACAAGGGTTTTTTTCCCCCCAATTTTTGTGGTCGTAACAGAGGAAGACGGGTGATAAGCAAAAAAAAAACCCCCCCCGGTCTATAAATTTGAAGTTAAAACAAAATTTAAAACAAAAACATAACATAGTATTAGACACTTTAACGATAAAGTCCACTGGTTTGGGTTGAGAAACCCCAAAACAATTTCCCATACTCGCCCGGGTTGCGGGCACCCCAAAAGTTTTCAAAATGGCCAGGTTGCAGCAGCCACCAAAAAAAAGTCCCCTGGCCGGGGTTGAACCCGCCACCAAAAAGAGTAATACGGGCCAGGTTGAAAGCAGCCACCAAAAGTGTCATACGGGCCCAGGTTGCGCACCAAACCCAAAAGGGTTCGTTCTGGCGGGGGTTGGGGCAGCGGGCCACCAAAAAGAATCGTTTTTGGGCCGGTTTTGCAGCAGCCCCCAACAAGAGCCCTTTCGGGCCCGGGTTTGCAGCAGCCACCCCCAAGAGTCTTCCGGGGCCAGGTTCAGCACCCCCAAAAAAAGATCTTTTTGGCCAGGTTGGAAAAACCCACCAAAAGGGATTTCTTTCGGGGCCCAGGTTGCTGCGGGCCACCCCCAAAAAATAAATTTTTTGCTACCGTTTAAAGGGTTGCCCCAACTGAAAAATTTATTTTTCATTCTAAAAGGATTTTTGTGGGGTTTTGATAATGTTCTTTTGTCAGTATAGAGGGGTTTGGAAAAATAAAGTTTTGTGGTGGTGTTTATTCTCGTCTTTTTAAGAGGAGGTGAAGGTGATGTTGTGTGTGGTGGGAAAAAAAGTTTTCTCGGGTCAATAATGAGAAAGTGAGTAAAGGGGAAGATGAGAAAGGTAAAAGAGTGAAAAGTTTTAAATAATAGTTGTCTATTTTTAAATTAAACATTTTAAAAAGAATTTTTTCTGTGTCTTTAAATACTATTTCATTATATCCAAACCAAACCCTTACAATTTTTCCTTCCCAAAACACAATAATTTCACCACTTCTACACTATTTTCTTTAACATTACTTTCAACATTTTCATTACATCAGTTTTCAACCTTTCATAATCACTATAAACACATCATTACATCCCTGTCAACACTTCCATTACACCCACTTTCAACTTTTTCTTTACACCCAGTTTACCGGAGTTTACCGGGAAAGGGGATTTTCGGGGGTAAAACGCCCCTTTGGCCCGGCCCTGTAAAACCACCTCCGGGTGGATCAGTTTCCTGAAAAAACCAGGCTTTTTGGCCCCGGGGCCCCAACGCAAACCAACGAAAGACCCAACAGCCCGGCTGTTTCGGGAAAACTAAATTGGGTAATTGCCCAGTCCCAGCTTGAAGACGCCAGGGGTCTTTTGGGGTAACCCCCCTTATGTGTGCGGGGGGGCATTGGGAACAGTCTCGGGCCCCTGAAAACTTTTTTTTTGGGTTCTTTTTAACGTGCTAGTGACCCCCCTGCTTTTCATTGGGGATGGTGTATGGTCTCCCAAAATTTTTTTGCTTTCTAGTGAGTGTTTTTCGTGTGCAATTTCCCGGTACAATTCCCTCAAAGGTTTTTTCCGGGTGTTTTTTAATCATGTATCTTTCCCTCCTGGTTCCGGGGAATACAGGTTTAAAACCCTCAAGCGCTCCCAGAAATTTGGTGTTTTATTTTTCCGTTTTTGCGCGCCGTAAAAGTTCTTGTACATTTTCTAGGTGGGAAAATTTCCCCTTTGCCTTGAAAGGTCCCTTTTTTGAGTGCACCCTTTTTCCCCACCCTTTGATAGAAAAAAGGCCCTAAAGAGGGGCCCACAGGGGTTTGGGCCCCTCCCTATTTTGAAGGTTTCATTATCCACCCTGCCCATTTTTTTTTAGCAGATGCGATTGATAAAAATGTTTTTGGTCCTTGTGGGTGAGATCCTCCGCATAATCACTCCCGGTCTTTAAGTTGGTTTTTTCGCTCTTTTTTGTGGCCAGAATTTGTTTTTTCCATGATGAAGTTTTTAATTTTCCTCATGTTCCCAATATCGGGATTTAATTGAAATTTCATCGTTGAACTTCATATTGTTTTCCCCCAGCCCCTAAAAAGTTTTGGGTTTTAAAGTCCGCCTGGAGCCTTGCATGTTGCAAATGGAAGCACTGAAAAGGGCCCCAGTTTGGGGGGTTTGTAACCCTGAAAAGGGAAAAGACAGGGTGCTGGGGTTTTGAAAAATCCTTGTCAATGTCGGATATGAGGTTGGGGGAAAAGAGGGGAAAGTAGTACTGTGCCTTGTGGAACAGAGCTTTTCACCGTAGCCTGCCCTTTTAAATTTACTCTGTTACGACTACTCTCTGTGTTTTGTTAGTGAGGAAATTATAGACCATGAGACTTTTTCCTGTTTTTCCTTTAGCACCATTTTGGGCGCTATTCAAACCCGGTCCCCACTTGTCGAAAGGGTTTTGCAAAGTCTTATATAATTTAAAACTGCATTCTTTTTTTTCTTCCCCAGTGAAATTTTGGACCTTGTCGTAATGATCCAAAAGTTTGGGAAAAACAGGGCGAACCCGTTCAAAAACCCCTGTTTTTCCCGGGTTTTTGTAAAATGAGGGTTTCTTGGGTGGGTGGTTTATCTTGGGCTGAAATTCTTTGCTGTTTCTTTACTGCCCCCTTTGGGGGGATGGGGGGCTAGGGTTTTTGTTTTTTTGTAAAAAGTGGGAAAGACCCCCTTTTCCATGCTCCCTTTTCCATTGGGTGGAAAAACTCGGTAGGGGCTTCTTGAGGTTTTTTGATGAACAAAAGAGATCCATGAGGCTTGCCCTGGGGCCCGGTGGGATTTGGGGATGCATTTATTGCCCGTTCCCCCAAATTTATTTGGGGTCCCGGGTAAAAAAAATTTGGAAGGCTTTTGTTAATCAAAATTTTTGGCTCTCTCTTAAAAAAAAACATTTTGAAACTTGACTTCAGTTTTGGTTAAACGGCTTGCTAAAAACTGATCATATTGGGGCTTGAGTAGCCCCAATCCTTTTTCCCTTTTGGTCATTGTGTAGGGCCCATTTGTTTAAGTGGGGGCCCCCTACTGACGGGGGTTTTTCAATTTTGGGTTTGGGATTGGAGAAGAAATACTTTTGGATGACAATGGGGGGGAAAATTTCCGGACCGGGCAGCATACTTACCCATCTATATGCCAAATTTTAAAGAGTTTTAAAACGACTAGATTTTTACACTAACCCCTAATCAAAAGCTCCCGCTAGATCATAGCACTTTAAAATCTTTGTCAGTCTTGAATAATTCATGAAAAGAAATGCCGGAAAAAACAAACGCTTTACGACACAAGGAATTTATTTATTTGACCTCAAAAAAAAAACACCCAAAATATTTAAAAATTTGAACAAAAGGCTTTCCCTTTAGCTAAAGAAAGAACCAGGTTTTAAAAAACAGAAAAACAAGATGTTTGGGGGAACAAAAGGAACCGCTTGTGCCCCTTTAACCCGAAAAAAAAAAAGGGGATTGAACAAGGGGGATCAAATCCTTTCAATTTCTGGTAGGGCCTTTTTTAACGATCCCCTTGAATTTTGGGATACAGGATTAATTTTGATTATCATTTTTTCAAAACCTAAGCAGTTGGAACCTTATTTGCCAATGAGGAAAATTTTGTTGGGCCATTGACAACATGAAAACCCAGACCAGACAAAAACCCTTTTCCAACTCCTGGAAACACGAACCTGGGGAAGGCAAAAAGGGGGGGGGGGGCGGGCCTTTAAAAAACGAAAACCCCTGGCCTCCACGTGGGAAGGTCTGGGAACTCAGGATAAAATCTTTAGGGTGACAGTGGGTTTCAACCATAATTTTGGGGACCTGTAACACACCCAAACACAACACTTTAACACCCCACACATTTTATATAATTTATATATATATATTTTTTATATAATATATATATATATTTATATATTTTATATTTATATATAATTTTTATATTTATATTAACACAATGGCCGATTCCCAACAGGGCAGGGGGGCCCGAAAAAAAAAAAACTTTCAAACCCAAACACTCCCTCACTGTCTTTCCAGAAGGGTGCTTTTTCACTAAAAGTTTTTAAACTGCAACATTAAAACCCCCCTTTCAGGTGCAGGCACCCTGAATTTTGCCCCGGGCCAATATAAAAACACAAACACTGATCTTGGTTTTAAGGGGGACTCGAAAACCCCGAAAACCCAGGACAAGGGACGCATGCTTTTCCAATCTACCCACACTGGACAATACCTTGGCTTTTAAACATGCGCTACTGTTTTTATCCCAAAGGGACCAGCCCTTTTAGGGAGGGAAAGGGTTACCTTTTTCCCTCTCATCCCCCGCATGCATCGCCTTTTAGGATTTGAATTAAAGCAAGGAATTTCGAGAGCAGGGAAAATAACTAAAAAACTGATCCTGGGTAAGGAGACTCGAAAACCCAAGAAACCCTTTGGGGCAAGGTTCGCAGTGCTTTACCAATCACCCACAATGGAAAAATACCTTGGGTTTTACATTTCGCTACACCAATTTTTATCCAAGGGAGCCCCCTTTCAGGGGGAAGGTTTTCAGCTTTTCAAACTCTCCCCTGCATGCCTTTTACCTTACTAAAAACATTTTTTAAAAATGCGGGGGGAAAATTTTCCAGGGGGGCAGGCGAAATTTTACACAAAAACTGTCCTGGATGAAGGGGGACTCGAACCTAAAAAACCTTAGGAAAAGGGAAAGCATGCTTTTTTCCAATCAAACCCCCAATGGGCAATACCTTGGCGTTAGCTTTCACTTTCAGTTTTATCCCCAAAGGGAGCCAGCTTTTAAAGGGGAAAGGGTTTACAGCTTTTCATCTCTTCCCCCGGGATGCATCCCTTTCTTTATCTGAGGGGGATGGGGTCTTTGATTATTTTTATTAGGGGAAAACTTGAAAACCAAAGGGGTAGGGCAAATTTTTTTGGGGAAAAAGTGGGGGGTGTGAGGTGTGGGAAAAAGGTGTTTTATTTCCCAGGAGAAAGGAGAGCACAAAAAATTAAAAAAAAAAAAAATTCCCAAAAAAATTTGGGTGGGGGGGAGGGGTTTCCCATAGGGGGGGGAATTTCCAAAAAAAATTTATCACGGGATGGAGAGCCCCAAAAAATTTAAATTAAAAAAAAAATCGAAAAAATCGGGGGGAAAAAAATTTTGGGGGGCGGGGGCCCATCCGGACAACGCTGAGAGAAAGGCGCGCGAAGGCGCAAGGGGGGGGCGGGGGGGGGCGCCCAAGGGGAGGGGAGCGCGGGGGGGGCATGAGGGCAAAAGGGAAGAGTCCGCTCAGGGAAAAAAACCCCTCAGGAAAAGAAAGCCAAATCAGCCCGGGAAAGCCTTGGCATATATATTTTTATATTTTTAATAAATATATATATATATATATTTATTATATATAAATATAATTTTTTATTTTATATATATATATATATATATATTTTAATATTTTATATAAATATTTAAAATATATTTATATTTAAATTTAAAAATATATATATTTTAAATTTACCTAAAAATATATATATATATTTTATAGGTAGAAATTGGCAGACGCAACCCCCGGTCAGTTTTTTACCCCTCCCTTTCCCAAGGGGAATGGTTTAAAAAGAAAGCCTGTAATTGTTTTACATGATGGTTGGATTGCTGGGGTCCCTTTTTCTTCTCTTAAAATTTTGCAAGGTTTCAGGTAGGCTTGCTACTTCTAAAAAAAATTACACTTAGGTTTAAAGCTTTTCACATTTCATGTACCCAAAATTAAAATATATACCCCCAAAACCCCTCGGGGGGTTTTTCTATTTTTTTTCTTGTTCTTATTCTTTTTTATTTTCTCTTATCTCCATGGGGGGAAATGGGAAAAAGAATTCTTCCTCCATAACCCTGCATGTTGTAAGAGGCACTAAAAATTTCCGGGGGGCAAGGATTAGTAACCTCTTCTCCTGTATATATTACTTAAAAGTAAAAGGGGGAAACTTTCCCCTTTTTTCCCTTTTTGGGACACCCCGCCTTTGGTGGGGGAAAGGCTGGTTTAGGGTTTAAAATATATTTTTTAAAATATTTTATATATATAAAATATAATATATATATACATAAAATATATATTATATATATATTTTTAATTTTTATATATATATATATATATAAATATATATATATATATATATATATAATTTTTTGTTTATTATATATATATATATTATATATAAATTTATATATATTTTATATATTTTATATAAAATATATATATATATTTATATATAAATTTTAAATATTTTATTATCACACTGGCCCATTTCCCCCCAAAAGGGAGGGGGGCCCGGGAAAAAAAAAAAAAGGGAAATTTTTAACCCATCATTCAAAAACCAAACACTGTCTTGGGCCCGAAGGGGGCTTTACAAACATTTTTTTAAAATGCAACATTAACAACCCCTCCTTTAGAGTGCAGGCACTGTACTTTTTTATCTCCAACCCCAAGTCCGGCCCCCGGTTTTCCCCGAATCCCCCCCATTTAAAAGTTACTTTGCTCACACTCCAAAAGACGGGCAAGTATTAAAACCCTTTTTTCTCCATTTACTTTTCCCATCAAAACCACGCCACGCATGCCTGGGTTTGGGAAACCAAGCCTCCGCACACAAAAACCCCCCTTTTTCCCCCTTCCCCCCAACCTTTCCTAGGCCCACCCCCACCCCGGGCCCTTCCCCCCACTACTTTACTGATACACTCTTGAAATCATTCTGTTTGGGTCCAAACCCCTACTTTTCCTAACCCCCTCAACAAACCCCTTTCCCCAGCCCTCTAGGGACAAAAGTTTTGGTAACCCCGCACCTCCTCCTCCAAAAATTCCAAACTTCGAATTCCCCCTTCATTATATTCCCCACCCCACATTGCCCACGGGACATACATCTCCCCTGCCTCCACCTTTTCCTCCCCTGCAACATTTTATCCCCACGCTTCACCCCATTTTAAGAGCATTGGTAAAACTATATCTCTTTCCTTTTCCCCCTTTGGGTCCAAAAGGGCAAAGTTTTTGTGTGTGTGTTTTTGTGTGGGGGTGTGTGTTGTGTGGGGGGTGTGTGTGTGTGTGTGTGGGACTCACCTATTTGTTCCGCCTATTTGTGGTTGCCCGGGGGGCGTTCAACTCCTGGGCCCCCCTTTTCGCTGTGGTGTGTTTGTGTGTGTGAAAAAATAAAATATAAATTTTTATATATTATATTTATATATTATAATATATATATATTATATAATAAATATATTTATTATTTATATATACACACACACCCCAATTTTTATATATATAATATATTTTTTTGGGCCCCCGCAAAGCGAAAGCCTTGCAAAGCGAAACCCAATTTTGCATAGCGAACGCTTTTGTCGCTAAAAATTTTGCCCCGGGATAGTGGACAAAAAACCCCTCAGCGGGGCCTTCGTCCGGAGCGTCCAATTGCCCCTAGCCAGCCTTTAAAATGTGCCGGCCCCTCCCTTTGTTTACCCCGCCCGCCTCCGCGGTAAAATTCAAGATACACTCGGAAATTTTCCCTAATTTTTTCGTGTTTTCGGTGCTTTTTTTGGAAATAAGTACCAAAGGGCCCCAAAAAAGCTTTTTTATGCCAACCCCCTTTCACCCCCAAAGGGTAAGAAAAACCCATTGAAATTTAAGAAAAAAGGGTCATTGAAAAGTATGAAAGTGGAGTACTATCACCGCCTGGTCAGGTTGTACAAAGAAAAATTTTAAAACCATCGCTTCTATTGTGGGCAAGAAACGGCAATTTAAGGGAAACTGTTGTTTTCCAAAGGTTTTAACTGTGTTTTCGAAAAAAAAAATCGCAAGTGATGGAAAAATGTTTAGAACTCTTATTGGGGTGGTTTAAAAAAAAACAGCTTGCAGGGGAAGCGTCCCCTTTAAGCGATCATATGTGAAAAGGCTAGGGAAATTGCCCTGGCCGGGTTTAATTAAAAAAAAAGGGCCCGAATAGGATGAGTGAGTGAAATTTTAAAGGGCCCCAAAGGTTGGTTTGAGAATTTTTTGAAGCGTTTTGTGGGGCAACCATAGGGGATACCATGGGGAGGCTCCCCGTTCGGACCACAAACGGCCGGGAAAAAAAAGTGCATGAATTCAAGGGATACAATAGGGGAAAATGAAGGACTGGAACCTGAACAAGTGGGTTTAAAAAATGATGAAAAAAGGCCTGTTTTTGGAAGAAAATGCCAAGCAAGACCTAAAATTACTCCCGGGGGAAAAGGGAAATCCCAGACAAAAACCTAAGAAAGACAAGGGTTACTTTTTTGATGTGTGCCAAATTTCTGTGGTTATTGCAAAATTAACCTTATTAGTGAAACACCGAAACCCCAGACCGTTCAGGCAAAAGAATGCCTCAAGGGGGGTTTTTGTTTTTGTGCTGTGGGGGGCAAAAAAGTAAGGGGGGTTTACTAGGGAATTTTTTTATAACTGGTTACACCATGCATTTGGGCCCCCCCTGTGAAAAATTACCCAACTGAAAAAAAAATTAGACCTTTAAGTGCCTCCTGGTGTTTTGCAATGCCCCCGGTCAAACCTAAAAGACGGGGGAGAGCGCTTTATGGGGACATGAGCTTTTATTAAGGTGAAGGTTTTTTCCTCCTAATCCACCCTCTCCTGCAAGCCCATTTACCGCAGGTCATTTCCAACTTTAAAAAAACCCGTACACAAAAGCTCTGTTTTTAAAAATGCTTTTAAGTGAACCCCAGACACCCGGAATTTCTCTAAAAGGTTTTGGGAAGGGGTCACTTTAAATTTTTTTAGTTGTGTAAACCCTTTTAGGGAAGGCTTTGGGGGGGAGTGAATAATAAAAACCTTGAACTCTGCCCTTGGGAAGGGGAAATGTGGCCAAATGTGTAGACAAAAGGGTTTTTGGGGGGAAAGGGGTTTTTGGGCTAACCCTGAGAGGAGTAGTTTACCCGTTGAGGGAAACAATTTTTGGAAATTTGGGGGAAATTTCCCTTGGGGGTTTGGGGTTTTGTGGGGGGAAGGGGTGGGAAAAGTTTGGGGGAGGAGGACAATTTAAGAACTACCCCCGTGGCTGTTTTTAAACCAAAATTCAAAAGCCCAAAAGGCCAGACCCGGGGAAACTTTTCAAAGGAGGGGGGAAAAGAAAATTGAAAGGGAAATTTCTTTCTTCAAAGAAATTTAAAGGGAAAAGTGTGCAAAATGGGTTGAAGTGGGAAACCTTTTTTTTTTTTATGAAAAACACCCTCAAAACAAGGGTATTTTCAAACCGTTTCTTTGGGGACTGTTACAATGAACTGTTGTGAAAACTTTAGGCAAATTTATAAAAAGGGAAAGGGGTAAGGCCAATAGGACAGAATTTTGTGCAAAAAGGCCCGTGACCCCTTTAAGCTGGGCCTAAATTTGGGATTTAAAAAAGAAGGGAAGTAACCCCGAAAAAGGGCTTGCTACCTCAAGCCCAATGGAAGGGGGTTCCCCTTCTAAAAACAAAAAACCTCTCCTTCCCCCTCCTCCCATCCTCCCAAACAATCACCAGATCTTTAATAAAAAGTAAGTTTTCATTTAATTGTGATGCCTTTTTTTATTTTGTTTTACTAAAAAAAACCAAATTTTTTTTTGGTATAAAAAAAAATTTTTTTTTTTACCCTTTTGGGGGGTCTTGCACGGATTTTAAATTTTTTTTCCATTATTTCTTTTTGGGGGAAAATTTTTTCGCATAGCGAATCTTTTTCATAACGACCAGCCCCTTGCACGGAAATTTAAATTCGCTTGCGGGGGGTTCCCTGTATTTATTAAAATATATCTTTCAACTCACCGGCTGTATCCCCCCAAGGCGGGGTGGGGCCCAAAAAGGAAAAAAAGAAAGTTTCTCCTTTTACATTTAAATAATATTTTTTACGGGAAGAGGTTACTAGATCCTTGCTCCCCGGGATTTTAGGCCTCTTACAATATGCATGGCCCTTTCGGGGGGAAAAAAATTCTATTTTCCCCTTCCCCTGGAGAAAAAGAGAAAAAAAAACCCCAAAAATAAGAACTAGAAAGAAAAAAAGAAAATAACCCCGAGGGGGGTGTGGATATATATATGTTGTCTTTTATGTGTAGCTACCCAAAGTTTAAAATAAATAGCATGAACCCTACCTGAAACCTTGCTTTTTTATGAAAAAAAATGGACACCAGCAAACCCAAACCCTCAATTTTTAAAACAATTTCAGGGTTTCGTTTTTTCATTTACTTTGGGGGCGGTTTTTCCGACCTGGGCGGTTGCTGTTGCCCAAACTACTTCTATAAAATATAAAGTATTTTTAAGTAATTTTTTAAAAAAATTTTAAAAAATATATTTTATATATTTTATATATATATATATTTAAAAATATATAAAAAAATATATATTTATTTATTATATATATTTATATATAAAAGTAGGGGTTGGTTTGACAGCAAAACCCCCCAGGGAAGTACTACCGGGCCCCCAATATGTGAAAACGAAAACCCGTAACTGTTTTTTCATGATGGTTGGATTGCTGGTTTCTTTTTCTGTCTCATAAACACGCTAGATAACAGGGATATCTTGCTACTCCTACTTACACTTTGGTCACACTTCACAGACACGCACATGCATATATACAGTGGACCCCAGCATATCGTTGGCATCACATACCGTTTATTCCGCATACCGCTCACTTTAATCGCAAAAATTTTGCCTCGCATACCGCTCAAAAACCCGCTCACCGCTGTTCGTCCGAGACGCGTCCAATGTGCGCCTTAGCCAGCCTCACATGTTCCGCCGGTGGCATTGTTTACCAGCCAGCCTCCGCGGTAGCATCCAAGCATACAATCATAACATTTCGTATTATTACAGTGTTTTTGGTGATTTTATCTGGAAAATAAGTGACCATGGGCCCCAAGAAAGCTTCTAGTGCCAACCCTACAGCAATAAGGGTGAGAATTACTATAGAGATGAAGAAAAAGATCATTGAAAAAGTATGAAAGTGGAGTGCGTGTCTCCAAAGCTGGCCAGGTTGTATAATGAACCCCAATCAACCATCGCTACTATTGGTGGTACAGCTGCTGCTGCTGCTGCTGCTGCTGTAGCATCGTCTGCTGCTGCTGTAGCATCGTCTGCTGCTGCTGTAGCACTGTTGTTGGTGTGGCTTATTGAGAATATACCAAGAAACAATTAACCCCAGAGGATTTGCCACCCAGGATAACCCAAAAAAGTCAGTGTCATTGAAGACTGTCTAACTTATTTCCATTGGGGTCCTTAATCTTGTCTCCCAGGATGCAACCCACACCAGTCGACTAACACTCAGGTGAACAGGGAAAAATGCCTGGAAAATAGTGCTCATATTGGTGAATTTAAAGCCAGTAAAGGTTGGTTTGAGAGATTTAAGAATCGTTGTGACATACACAGTGTGATAAGGCCTGTTCTGGAAGAAAATGCCAAACAGGACCTAGAGTACTCAGGAGGAAAACACACTCCCAGGACACAGTGTCTCATCAGTCATTGCTGCATCTTCAATAAAGGTAAGTGTCATTTATTCTTCATTTAGTAGACTAGTACATGCACAATATATACTCTGCATGTACTACTCTACTATTGTGCATGTATCCTTCTCTTTGTGTGTAGGAAAATGTATATTTCATGTGGTAAAAATTTTTTTTTCATACTTTTGGGTGTCTTGCATGGATTAATTTGATTTCCATTATTTCTTATGGGGAAAATTCATTCGCATACCGATTATTTCGCATACCAATGAGCCCTCTTGCACGGATTAAAATCGGTATGCGGGGGTCCACTGTATATATATATACATACATCTAGGTTTTTCTCCTTTTTCTAAATAGCCCTTGTTCCTCTTTATTTCTTCTATTGTCCATGGGGAAGTGGAAAAGAATCTTTCCTCCGTAAGCCATGCGTGTCGTATGAGGCGACTAAAATGCCAGGAGCAATGGGCTAGTAACCCCTTCTCCTGTAGACATTTACTAAAAAAGAGAAGAAGAAAAACTTTATAAAACTGGGATGCTTAAATGTGCGTGGATGTAGTGCGGATGACAAGAAACAGATGATTGCTGATGTTATGAATGAAAAGAAAATTGGATTCCTGGCCCTA
>NW_026509226.1:0-14216 GCF_026875155.1 Cherax quadricarinatus
GACAGACATAAAGCATTAACCTACCGACCAGTGTCACGACATGTATAGTATGAAAAATCATGGAGAAGATTATCAGGAAGAGTGGTGGAACACCTAGAAAGGAACGATCTCATCAACAGCAGCCAACAGGGTTTCAGGGACGGGAAATCCTGTGTCAAAAACCTACTGGAGTTCTATGACATGGTGACAGCAGTAAGACAAGAGAGAGAGGGGTGGGTGGATTGCATTTTCTTGGACTGCAAGAAGGCATTTGACACAGTTCCACACAAGAGATTGGTGCAAAAACTGGAGGACCAAGCAGGGATAACAGGGAAGGCACTACAATGGATCAGGGAATACTTGTCAGGAAGACAGCAGCGAATCATGGTACGTGGCGAGGTGTCAGAGTGGGCACCTGTGACCAGCGGGGTCCCACAGGGGACAGTCCTAGGACCAGTGCTGTTTCTGGTATATGTGAACGACATGACGGAAGGAATAGACTCTGAGATGTCCCTGTTTGCAGATGACGTGAAGTTGATGAGAAGAATTCACTCCATCGAAGACCAGGCAGAACTACAAAGGATCTGGACAGGCTGCAGACCTGTCCAGCAATTGGCTCCTGGAGTTCAATCCCACCAAGTGCAAAGTCATGAAGATTGGGGAAGGGCAAAGAAGACCACAGACGGAGTACAGTCTAGGGCGCCAGAGACTACAAACCTTACTCAAGGAAAAAGATCTTGGGGTGAGTATAACACCAGGCACATCTCCTGAAGCGCACATCAACCAAATAACTGCTGCAGCATATGGGCGCCTAGCAAACCTCAGAACAGCATTCCGACATCTTAATAAGGAATCATTCAGGACCCTGTACACCGTGTACGTTTGGCCCATATTGGAGTATGCGGCACCAGTTTGGAACCCACACCTAGCCAAGCACGTGAAGAAACTAGAGAAAGTGCAAAGGTTTGCAACAAGACTAGTCCCAGAGCTAAGAGGTATGTCCTACAGGAGAGGTTAAGGGAAATCAACCTGACGACACTAGAGGACAGGAGAGATAGGGGGACATGATAACGACATACAAAGTACTGAGAGGAATTGACAAGGTGACAAAGACAGGATGTTCCAGAGATTGGACACAGTACAAGGGGACACAGTTGGAAGCTGAAGACACAAGATGAATCACAGGGATGTTAGGAAGTATTTCTTCAGCCACAGAGTAGTCAGGAAGTGGAATAGTTTGGGAAGCGATGTAGTGGAGCAGGATCCATACATAGCTTTAAGCAGAGGTACGATAAAGCTCACGGCTCAGGGAGAGTGACCTAGTAGCGATCAGTGAAGAGGCGGGGCCAGGAGCTCGGACTCGACCCCCGCAACCTCAACTAGGTGAGTACAACTAGGTGAGTACACACACCACACACACACACACACACACCACACACACACACACACACACACACACCACACACACACACACACACACACACAACACAATACAACACACACAACACACACACACAACACACACACACAACACACACACACAATACACACAAAACACACGCACATACATGCACACAAAACACACACACACACACAAAACACACACACAAAACACCTACAAAAACACACACACAAAACACACACACAAAACACAAAACACACAAAACACACCAAAAAACACACAATGCACACACACTGCTGCAGCAACAGCCTGGTTGATCAGGCTCTGATCCACCAGGAGGCCTGGTCACAGACCGGGTCGCGGGGGCGTTGACCCCCAGAACTCTCTCCAGGTAAACACACACGCAGTGTATAACATCGGGTACATCTTCTGAGGCACACATCAACCAAATAACTGCTGCAGCTTATGGGCACCTAGCAAACTTAAGAACAGCATTCCAACTTCTTAATAAGGAATCATTCAGGACCCTGTACACTGTGTGCATTAGGCCCATATTGGAATATGCAGCACCAGTTTGAACCCACACCTAGCCAAGAACGTAAGGAAACTAGAGAAAGTGCAAAGATTTGGAACTAGACTGGTCCCGGAGCTAAGAGGTATGTCCTACAAGGAGAGGTTAAGAGAAATTGACCTGACAACACTGGAGAACAGGAGAGATAGGGGGGATATGATAGCGGCATACAAAATACTGAGAGGAATCGACAAGGTTGACAGAGACAGGATGTTTCAGAGATGGGACAGTAACAAGGGGTCACAGTTGGAAGTTGAAGACTCAGATGAATCACAGGAATGTTAGGAAGTATTTCTTTAGTCAGAGTTGTCGGGAAGTGGTGTAGTAGAGGCAGGATCCATACATAGCTTTAAGAAGAGGTATAATAAAACTCATGGAGTGGGAAGAGTGACCTAGTAGCGGCCAGCAAAGAGGCGGGGCCAGGAACTGTGATTCAACCCTTGCAACTGCAACAGGGTGAGTAGACACACACAGTACAGAGATAGAGACAGAGGCAGGCACAGATATATATAGGAGGGCCCCGATCTACGGTGCTTTGCTTTGTGGCATTTTGCTAATGTAGCAGTTGTCAGTTATACCCATGTTTATTTATTCATTCTTCCTATAATAAGTATATATACCACTCACTATAAGCTAAGGACAAAACTATTTTAAGGTAAGTAATTTTTTTTTATTATTATTATTATTAACACATCGGTCGTTTCCCCACCAAGGCAGAGTGGCCCAAAAAAGAAAAACTTTCATCATCATTCACTCTATCACTGTCTTGCCAGAGGCATGCCTACAGTTATAAAACTGCAACATAACACCTCTCCTTCAGAGGTGCAGACACTGTATACTTCCCATCTCCAGTACTCAGGTCCGATCTGCCGGTTCCCTGAATCCCTTCATAAATGTTACCTTTGCTTGCACCCCAAAAACAGAAACGTCAACTCCTAAAAACCATTTGTCTCCTTTTCACTCCGGCTAACACTTTTCAAAAACACTGGAAAGTCCAAGCCCCTCGCCAAAAAAACCTCCTTTCCCCCCCTCCCCCCAAACCCTTTTCCTAGGCCAACCCCTCCCCCCCTTTCCCCCCCAACTAAAGATTTTTTTATACTTTTGGGAAGGGTAAATTCTTTTTCTTTTCCATCCTCTCTACATGCCCAAAAACCATGTAAAAACCCTTTTTTTCAGCCTCGGGATAAATTTTTGGGGTAATCCCAACCCCCCCTAATTTTCCAAATAAAGGGATCTCTGCTTATTTTCCCACACCACACTTTCCCCCTCAGACTGACATCTCCACTGCCTCCAGCCTTCTTTTTGTTGAATGTTCACAAGTCATCCCTCACCCCCATACAAGGTTGATAAACAACTCTCATAAAACCCCCTCTTTGCTTTTCATGGTTTATGGTTCTTTTTCTCCACAGATTTCCTCAGTGAAACCATCCCCTTTTTTCCCCCCTTGTCAATTCTGTGATTCACCTCATCCTTAATAGACCCATCTGCTACACTTCACCCCCCAAAAATATCTAAAAAAAGATTCACCTCCTCCATACCTTTTCCCTCCAATCTGATTCCCAAATCTTCCATTACCTAATTTTTTTTTTATACTCATAAATTTCTTTTTCCCTATATTCACTTTTAATTTCCCCTTCTTTTAAAAACCCCTCCCAAACTCATCAACCAACCTCGGCAATTTCTCTTAAAGAATCCCCCAAAAAGCACAGTGCCCACACAAAGAGCAACTGTGAAAATCACATTTTTGTGTTATTTTTTTTTTTTTATTTTTTAAAACCCCACCCCTCTTGCCAACCCCCTGACATTCACTTCTCTTGCAAATTTCCATCAATAAATATTTTGAAAAACCAGGGTGACATCACACACCCCTTTTAAGGCCTATTTTTGCTGGGAAATAATCCCCCTCTTCCCTAATCTTTTTACCTGACCCTCACTATCCTCAAAAAAAAATTTTTTCACCCCTTCAGAAACCCCAACCTCCTTTTCCCCAAAATTTTGCAACATCGGCCTCATTGCCCCCCTATCCACCCTTTTCATATCCCCTTTTCCCAAATCCTAAATGCCACAAAAACCTTTTACACTTGCCCCAAAATACATTTAAACCTAGGGGGTTTCATTGCAAACACTTGTTTAAAACACACCCCTCCCTTTTCCCTGAAGCTTCTTTGGGTTCATCTGCTATCCTGCCTCTGCCCTTAAACTCAAAAACCCATCAAAAAATAACTCTACCATACACTTTACCGGGTATCCTAACAAACTTTTTCCCCTTAAAATTTTTTACACTTTTTCTCCCCCCTTTTTGCCTTTAAAACCAAAGGAACTATGCATGCTATCTGCCTTCCCCAAAGGTTTCCCTTTTCCCCTTTTTCCTTTACATTTTTTAAAATAAAAATGTAACCACCCCAAAAAACTTTTATTCCTCCTGTTTTTAACATTTCTATCTTTACCCCATAAATCCCAGCTGCTTTCCCCCTTTCATTCGCCACTCCCCCCCAAAACATTTTCCCCCACACTCGAAAACGGGTTTTCTTCCTCACTCCTATAAGTTTTAATTCTTCCTTGCCGTATACACGAAATCACACCCCTTCCCTATCTTCAACAACTTTTTAACAGTTCCCAAAAATTTTTCCCCCCAATTTTCCTGTTACCTTAACGCCCCATTTAAAACTCTCGTCTCCAAATTTTTAACTAACAGCCCTTTTCATTCCCTAGGTTTCTAACTTATTAATCTCACTCCAGAACTTTTTTTTTTTCCCAACAAAATTTGTTGTTTAATGTCTCATCCACTCTCTCATTTGCTCTCTTTTTACTTTCTTAAACCACCCCTTTTTAACCCTCTTTTTTTCCATATATCCCCCCCTTTTTTTGCATCACTTCTACTTTGAAAAAAACCTCTTATATGTTTAATTTTTTTCTCTTACTACTTTTTACATCATCATTCCCCATTCATTTCTTTTCCCCCCCTGCACCCAAATTTCCCCTGTAACCACAAATTTCTGTTTAAAACACACTAACACATATTTTAAACTACCCCATCCCTCTTTTCCCCTTTGGGCCCTGTTTTTCCACTTTTCCATCTGTTTTTCCCAACATTTTTCTATATCTTCCCCTTTTAACTGCTCCCCCTTTTAGTTTAAAATTTCTTCTTCTCCTTAGTTGCTCTTCTATTTTCCTTGTACCCCGTATACCTTTTACTCTCACTGTGGGTAAAATTTAAAAAAAGTGATCGATTATTTTGGGGCCCTCTCTATAAACATGTACACCCTTAAGTCTACCCAAAAATTTCTAGTTATACTCAATTCTTGTAAAAAAATTTTATAAAAGACCTTAGTGAAAATTCAATTGGAGTCTTGTGCCTTTTTTATATCATTAGTTTAAAACTCATTTTTTCTATACTCATTCTTGCCCCCAATCCCATAGAATCCCAAATTCTTTATTTTAGCCCAAGTGTAATTACAAAGTAAAAGGTCTGGTGCTATTTTTTAATTTGTATTTTTTATTTTTAGTTTAAAAACCTATTTATAAAGCTCATTTTTAGCTCAATACATAGATTAAAACCAAAAAGTCTTTTACTTTTGACCTTAGTGCAATTACAATTTGAGAGTCTTGTGCTTTTTTTAAATTTTTGTTTTTTTATATTTTTAAGTTTATCCCTTTATTTGTACTTTAGCTCTTTTCCAGCAAAACCCAAATAGACAACCCCCAAACCCCCTTTATGTGTATTAGTGACTATACTCTACATAAACCAAAATGCTATAGCTATAAATTTGCCCAAACTTCCCCCACTACAGAAAATCAGTACTAAAACTAACCCACAACCCCAGGATATAAAAAACCAAATAATTTTAAAAACCTAGAAGATGATTGATCACGTTGCCCCTGTTAAAACCCTCCATAATCTGACACACAAAAAAAAACCCTATTGGGGAAAAAAACCCCTTTTTAACACAGCATCCCAAGCCAGAAACCTATCCTAAACAATGCTAAAAGCTATCAGTACTTAACTACAACTCAGGTCCTTAAGCAAAAAAACTATAGGGGACCCCCCGGCACTCCTTGAATCACAAAGACCCCCTTTCTCCTGCTTTTAATTCTTACTGAGCCCCTGGCTTAAGCGGGACATAATAGATACTCCCCCTTACCAGGATACACAGAATCCAAAATTTGCAACCAAAACCAATTTGGGGGGTGGTTTGAAAATCTATTACTCAAAACCAAAATTATCTTGTTTTAGCACCACTTGTTTTGGGTAAATGAATAGGGAAAATTTACATTTTTGCAAATTTTACGGGTTAAAAAACCTTAAGACACCAAATAACAACCCGGTTGCCTTTTTAACCAATCCCCACCCCAAACACCCCCAAATTTCAGTGAAAAAAAAAAAGGGAAACTAAAAAACAAACAGAAAAAGGGAATAACACCCCCTTCCTTAGGGGAGACTTCAACATCAACCTTGGCCTACTAGATGACAGCCTGAAAACGTTTTCATCAACAATATGAACAAAAAAACTTCTCATACCAACAATAACAAAACCCCAACCAGGCTCACTAAAACGAGGCAACCATAATAGACCACATATGGCCAATATACAGTGGCCCCCCTTTTTAAACGTTTTTTTTTTTCACCCCGGAAAGTATGTTCAGGGCCAGTACTGACCGAATTTGTTCCCAAAAGGGAAATTTTGTGAATTTAAAATTTGCCCAATTTTCAGACCCCCAAACCCCCCTTTCAGTACAAACGACTTTCATAAATACACTTACATAATTGGTCGCTTTGGGAAAGGGAAATGTTAGCGGGGGTCCACTGTACCCCCCACCCCTTAAATCAGGGAAATCACAGATGCACTACGGGCCCAAAACTACCCTACCTTCCTCTTGACAAACATTAGTAAACCCCCAAATTAAAATAAACAAAGTTTCTTTTTAACCCCATGACGAGGCCTCAAAAAGGGAAAGTTAAACAGCTGACCTAGAAAACTGTTAAACGGGGCCTACAAATTCCCCAAAGGGCCCAAAAGGAATTGAGGGAACGGGACAGACATTTTTCTTAAAAAATTTAACTTAGCCCTAAAAAAAAAAAACATTGTCCTTTTAAAAAACAAAACAGATCACAAACAAAGGGTTTGGGTTGCCCAGGGCAAACCCCAAGAACCTTCTAAAAAACCCCATTGTTAAGAAAAAATTTTAATAAAAAGAAAATTTTAGACAGGGGTTTAAAATCCCAAAAAGATATTCTTAAACCCCCTTATTTCCCCAATCCCTTCCCCAAAAAAGAAAATAAAAAGCCAAAAAACCCTATACTCCCTCCAGTAGTTTTCACTGAAACAAGGGGGAGATAAAAAAAAAGACCGGGAAAACAAAACCCCAGATTCAGAGCCCCAAAAAACCCTGAAAAAAACCAAGAATATTGCCCAAAACAAAACCCTAATAAAAACCCCAAACTGCACCCCACGGGACACAGCAAAAAAGATAAAGGGAATTTCTTTTTAAACCCAATAGGTTCTAATCTCCCCAAATTTAAAATCCCACGCACCAATCCCCTCCGGGGACTACCTAGATGGGAATTTCCCAAATTTCCTTCTGTTTTGCTCCCAAAAAGCCCATGGAAGTCACCCCGGGTTTAAAGTCAGTTAAAAATAACTCAGGGAATCTGGGCTCATGTTTCCCACCTTAAATTTTCAAGAAAGCGGCCCATGCCTCTTGGGATGCTGTCCATTTCTTTTTAAAAAGTCGCCCAGAAAAAATAGCACCTTCCCCAAACTACTCAAGCGGCAAGGGGTTCACCCCAAAACATAAAGGGTGGGGAAACCCCACCCGATTAAACAACTAAAAGGCCAATATCAAAAATTACCATTGCTAACCAAAACTTTGAGAAAATCGTGCACAGGAGACTTTATTCATTTATAACGGGGACAAAAAAATACTCAACCCCCGCCCAAATTTTGGGTTTAGGAAAAAAAAAACACTAACTTTCAAAAACATTTAAAAAAGCAAAATCTGCTTTTCACAGCTTGGAAAAAAAGGAATAACCTAGGAAATTTTTTTTTGACCTAAGAAAAAACTTTTTTACACAGAAACCAAAGGCATCCTACTCCACAAACTTTAACCCCTTTTTGGGTTTAAAAGGCCTTGGGGCTTGGGATATTTCAAATCTTGCCCCCTTTCTAATAGGTTCAGTATGTCACCCTTAAAGACACAGCATCAACAACACGCCCCTTGATACTGGAAAATTTTCCCCAGGGAAAATGTCTTGGTCCCCTGCTCTTCCCGTATACACCCAAAGATCCCAAACGAAACTCAACACCTG
The DNA here is from genome assembly GCF_026875155.1 of Cherax quadricarinatus. Taxonomy (NCBI): domain Eukaryota; kingdom Metazoa; phylum Arthropoda; class Malacostraca; order Decapoda; family Parastacidae; genus Cherax; species Cherax quadricarinatus. Next base: position 8,260 of record NW_026509226.1, read on the forward strand.
AACCCCATTTCTCTTGCTGACGACACGACTTTGTCATCTCTCCCCCCTAATTTTGCCCACCTCAAAAACCATTGGGTTTAAAGAGGAGCTATCAAAATTTCGACTTGGTTGACAGCCAAAAACTTTCGCTTTTTAAAACTGACAAAACCCCTACATTATGTTTGGTAGCAGAGCAGGAAATGCGCAAATTAACTTAAGATCGAAAACCCCTCTAATTTCCAGGGGTTTTAAAGGGGCAAATTTCCCTAGGCCTATACCCTTTACCAAAAAACATGAACTTTAGCACCCATATCCCCAAAAAATAACCCCCCAAAAAAATACCAAAACGGGGGATCCTTCCAAGTTTCGATACACGTGCCGCAAAAATTCCCTTCTCACACATACAAACCCCTTATATTTCCATACCCACCTGCAATTTTGTGCCCTTGGGGTTTTTAACTGCACAACACACCTAAAAACCAATAATAACCCAAAAAAAAAGCCGCAGTAAAATAATCACAAATCCCCTCCCTGGCAACACACCCCCCCACTCTTTATAGATCGAAATTACTTCCCGTTCAAATACATCCACACTTACTACGGCCCAAACTACATTAAAAGGGTCTTTTAAATTTTTTATTTAAAAATTGCCCCAAAACGCTTTTTTGAAAAGTTTGCGCAGAACCCCCGGGGACAAAAACCAACACCAAAATTTCTATGACATTCCCCGGGGTCCGACTAAAACCCTTTTCAAAAAATTCAATGTTTGTCCCAAAAGGGCCCCAAAAAACTGGAACCCCTACCTGAAAATTCAAAACTGCAGGGAAAAATTCATACCTTCAAAACTACCAAACAGAAAAAAAATTTTTATCTCCCCGTTTCACCCTGTCAACAATTACACGAATACCACCTGGGGGGTTAACCTTCCCCTTTCACTTTAAACCCCTTTTGGGCCCAAAAAAAGAAAATCAAAACTCAAGCTCAAAAAAAATGTATCTTAAATAGTCATAAGTTGGCCTGTGATTTCTCCAATTTCTGGGAAAATAAAGTATAGGGGCCAAAACAAAAGCATTTCACATTGCTAAATCCAACCCAGTATTTTTTCAAATTAGCTATAATACCCCAAATTAAACCCCAAAAATTTTTTTAAAAATTTTTAAAATTAAGATTAATTTAATTGCCCCAAAAAAGCCTAGCCATGCTAGGTGTTCAGTGGTACACTCTGTAATTATTTATTTTACTACATGTAAACCACACAAAAACCAAATTTTGTAAACCCCGCATTGTAACCTCTAGAGAAAAACCCTTTTAAATCCCACCCCAAAATGTAGTCCAGCAAAAATACTGTCCCTTTTGCCCTAAATATTTAATTTTGTGTTTCTATATGCATTTTTAGGCCCGCTCTGTTTCTTTCTTAATATAAGATAGGGAAAGAAAGTTATCAGGCCTTTTTTATGCATTTGAAAAATGAAAAAAAGGCTATGATTCCCTTTTTCACGGTAGCCCCAAAAATTTAAACCCTTTTGGGGGTTTTTGTCGTACTAGTACGTCTTTTCGCGTAGGGTTTTTGAAGTACTAGTAATTTATAAAAATTTTAGCGGCCCCTAGATCTAGTGGGGAAAGCTTGGGGAGGCCCCTTTATGAAAGGGAAAGGGTCTATGTGGTCAGTGTGCCAGTCTAAAAAAAAAAAAACCTGCGCACACAGTGCATAATGAGAAAAAAAAAACTTTGGGCCTTTTTTTTTTTAAAAAATCAGCGACTTTGCAGTGTATTTTTTCGTATGGTATTTATTGTTTGTATTTTCCCCAGTTTTTTTTGGTCTCATTTTTTGAATGGAAACATATTACTTTAAATTTAGATGATTTTGACTGGTTTTTTTTCAAAAGAAAGGGGCCTTTAAAATTGGGGCTCAAAGTACAGAAATGTTTGATTTTTAAACCCAAATTTTAAAGTAACAAATCGTGCAAGCGTGCAATTTCACGTCAACTGGTGAGTCTTTAAAAATTCTTTTCCCAAGTGCACCCAAAAATATTTTTAAACCCTTTTTTTAAAACTAATCAGTAGTCTGAAACAGTAAATCTTATATATTTTTTTTGGAATTTAAAAATTTAAAGTGGGAAAACAAAAGAATATAAGAGGGGCCCCTTTAGACGGACTTAAAGACTAGAGGGAAAAGTCATTTTTTGTGCCAGGAAAGTCTTTTTGTTTATTTTTTGGACCCTATTCGGAAATTGGACTTTTTTAAAATTTTTGGAAATTGGGCCAAAAATTGCTAAATTTTTTGACCCTGTAAAAGGTTTTTTTAATTTAAAATTTTTGGGGGGTTCTTGAACCCCCTTCGATTGAAAAATTGGAAATTTTTAGCGAAAAAAATTTAAGGGTTTTTGGGGCGCTTGTACAGGGTTTTTGGGGAAAATTTGGGGGGCCCGTGGGCTTTTAAAAAAGGGAGGGGAATTTGGAGGGCAAAATTAATAAGTTTTTAAAAATTTGGGGGGTTTTTTGGGGGGGGAAAAAAATTCTTTTAATTAAAAGGGAAAAAAAAAAGGGGGGGGAATGGAAAAGGGGTTTTGGAAGGGCCGCGGGCCCAAAAGGGATAATTGGGGAAAAAAAAGAGTTTTTTGGGGGGGGTGGGGTTTTTGGGAGTGGGGGTGGGGGAGGGACTTCGTTTTGGGGGGGGGGGGGAAGGGGGAGGGCCCCGGGGGGTTTTACAAAACACGGTTTTTTTTGGGGTTTGGGGATATTTTTGGAGGTTGGGGGACAAAGGGTAGGTTTCCCCGAAGGGGGGCCTTTGGCGGAAAATTTTAAATTTGGGGGGGGGGGGGGCCCGGGGGGTTTTTGGGGGGAGGGGGGGGGGGCCCCTTTTGGGGGGAAGGAAACATTAGGGGTTTTGGGGGGGGGAAGGGGTTTAAAAACCCCCGGGGTTAAGCCGGGCCCCCCAAAATTTTGGGGGGGGGGAAAGGGGGGGGTGGGGAATAGGTGGGGGGGGGGGAAATTGGGGGGGGGGGGGTTTTTTTTTCGGGGGGGGGTTGGGGGGGGGTTAAACTTTGGGGGCAACCCCTTGGGGGGGGTGGGGCGGGCGGGGGGGGGAAAGGGGGGTTTTGGGGGGGGGGGGAAGGGTTTTGGGGGGGGGGCCAGCGGGGGGAAAGGGGGGCAGTTATGGGGGGTTGGGGGGGGGCGGGGTGGATGGGACCCAAAACTTTTTGGGGGGGGGTTTCATTTTTTTAGGGGTTTTTGGGGGGGGGGTCCAGCCCCCCCGAAAGGGGAATTTGGGGGGGGGACAGGGGAGGGGGGTGGGGGGGATTTGGGGGGGAAGGGCCCGGGGGAATTTCGGGGGGAAAACTTTTTAAATTCAATTTGTGAAACAGGGAAGGGGGCGGAAGGGGGGAAACCCCCTTTGGGGGGAACGTTTTTAACCAAAAAAAGGGGGGGGGTAGGAGGGGTGGGAACCCCCGGGGGCCAGGGAAAGGGGAGGTTTAAACCCACCCTCCATTTTGGTTTTGCCCCCCCTGTTTTTTTCCTTTTCCTTTTTTAAAATTTTTTCCCTTTCCTTTTATTTCCTTTTTTTTTTAAAAATTTCAAAATTTTGGGGCTTTAGAACGGGAAAAACCTTCTTTTCCCCCGAAAAATAATTTTTTTTTAACCCAAACCCCCTTCTTTCAAGGGGGTTACTTTCGGGGAATTTTTTAAAATAAAGGGGAAGGAGGGGCCCCTTCCCGTGTGTGTGGGTGTGTTGTGTTTGTGTGTGTGTGTTTTCTCACCCAAATTTTGGTTGCAGGGGGGCCCAAAACCCCGCCCCCTGGGGCCCCCCTCTTCCCCGGGGTTTCTAGGTTTTCTCCCCCCTTTCCTAACTTTTCAAACCTCACTTTTTAAAACCCTTTTATGGTTCCGCCTCCCCTACTCATTTTGGCAAATTCCCCTTTTTAAACTCTATGACTGAAAAAATACTTCCAACTATCTCTGCCCCTTTGGTTTGCTTTCCAAAAGTGCCCGTTTTGTGTCCCCCCCTTTTGGAAATGTTTGTATTATTTTTGGGGGTTTTTGTATGTTTATAGTTTAATGTCCCCCCGCCCAAAAATTTAAACCAATTTTTTTAATTTTCCGTTGGAAAATGAAATTGGGAATCGTGAAATTTGGATTTTTAATTTTTGAAAGTTTAAAAATGTGGGAAAAGGTTTGAAACCCAGATGGGTGAAAAGTAATTAGGGAATGGCCTTTAAAATGTTTAAAAAAAGGTTTGGTCTTTTTTTGGGTTTTAAAAGGGGAAATTTTAAAAATTTGGGGTTTTGGGTTTAGTGGTGTTTTAAAATGGGTTTGGAAAAGGGGGTTTTTTTTGAGGAAGGTTTTCCCGGCTTTGGAAAATGTTTTTTGGGGTTTTTTTTTGAAATTTGGGACCCCGATTAAAATTTTTTTTAATTGGGATTCATTTAAACCCCAAAATTCCCCAATCATTTGAAAAAAGGGGAAGTTTGGCCTACCCGTTTTAAGGAAAATTTATCAAATTTTTTGGTCCTTGGGGAATTGGGATGTTTCAATGGCCCCTTTTTAAAATATAAAATTTTTGGTTGTATATTCCTTTTTTGGGGATGCCCTTTCCCGTTTAGAAGTGATTTATTTTTAAAATGCAAAACAGAATGAAGTGTGTTTAAACAAGTCAGATTTGTTGGGGTCCTACCAGGAGGCTGGTCATCATTGTGTCTAATGCAGTTATAGGTCAGCTTTCTTCAATGATTACATTGTGAAAAACAAGTAAAATAATAATCAACCTATGTACAGAATTTGTGCAACTCTTCAAATTTTTGATAAGGAACAAATTTTTATACATATTGCTGTAGTCTTATATATTTTTGGTGCTATACAAGCTTGCAGATTCCTATGTTACCAGTCTTCAAGTGGTGCACTTCAACACACCATGCAGTGAAAAAGTCTCCACTACTTTATCTCATTCATTTTTCTTTTGCTCAGTTTTACGTTATGTATAATCTTTAACATTAAAAACAACATTCCCCAGCTGAGTTGTAAAGGCCTTTTTCTTGTGGACAATTTAAGAGTTAAATAATTATCTGTTCATCATGGCTGATAAAATTGTTTTAACCCAAATGGAGTAAAGTGATTGAAAGAATGGTATTGTAATTAGTTGCCCTGTTAATTTCTTGTGAAATGCCTTTTACTTTTTTATTCTTTTGAGTTAACAACATTTTGTAGGTACTGGTGGAACGCTTAGGACTGCGACTGACAGAAGATAGATTGCCAGCTAATATCACTTCTCCTGGCTCGGTCCCCACCCAAGTCTGGCTTCCAAGACTTGTTGTGAAGCGAGACACTGATGGTGTCTTTACCCTTCTTCCTCATAGTGAGGGTAAGATACACTGCATCTACTATTCAAAGGAAACTTTCGATGTTACAATCCATTCTAGACCATTATTTTGTCTGGAGGATTATTATTATCAGTCATGACTTTATCCTTTCACTGTTGGTCCTGCTGGCTTGCAAGCCAGCGTCGGTCCCAAAATAGTACGCCAAAATTCTAGCGGATTCCAATCTTGCAGGAGAAAGCTGGTAGGCCTACATATGAGTGAATGGGGCTGAGTGGTCAGTGTGCACAGTATAAAAAAGAATCCTGCAGCACGCAGTGCATAATGAGAAAAAAACTCTGATCGTGTTGTTCATTTCAAACAGCGACTTTGCAGTGTATTTTCACGTGGTATTCATGGTTGTATTCTCATTTTCTTGGTCTCATTTGATAGAAAGGAAGATATATTACAGAAATAGAGATGATTTGATGGTTTACGGATTAAAAGTACCTTGAAATTGAGCTCAAAGTATTGGAAATGTTCGATTTTTGCCAATGTTCAAAAGTAAACAAATCACGTCACGTGTCCAAAACACGTCGACTGGTGGTCCAATATGCTTTCACAAATACAGTAGTACCCCGAGTTATGACTAATTCGTTCCAGAAAGCTGTTCAAATGCCCAACCCC